>CAUYLG010034003.1:0-16696 GCA_963573385.1 Cacajao melanocephalus
TGGACAATGATCCAGACCGCTGGCCTCCCCTCAAAGGGCCTGTCACCTTCAGTGAGACCCATTTCCTCCCCATCCCCAGAGACCTCTTGTGCTCCTGCCACATGGCTGCCAGGGCTCAGGTGTGCCTGGCAGCCAAATTGAATCTCTCATTTTCTCCTGTGGACCAGTTAGTTTACCTAGAATCCCGTTTCCTTCTGATTTTGCAGCTGTCTCTCTGATGGGTGCCTTTTGTTCAACACAGTAACCCCTGCTCCCTGCCCTGCTCTAATACACTACCTGTACAAAGGTCTTTTCCTTATTTTCAATAAATGTCAGACGTTATTAAAGTAATGGATTCTCAATGTATATGGCACCTTTTCCTCCCTAGTTCTGTAAATAGGGTCCATATCTTGTTCAAATGCCATGTGCCCTGTCATGCTATGGCTAAAGTTGACTCTTGCATTATAGAAACAAAATATTGAGTCCTGTGGTATCTCGTAGGGGTGGAGATCTTACTGGCAACCATCTAATGCCAAACGATGACCCTTCTAAAGCAGGCAGTTTCATGCCCCTTTTGAAGTAGACCTTGATCTGATTTTGGCCAAGGTGATGTGAAGAGCTCTGGAAAATATTTTTGAAAAAGGTTTCTTTATTTTCAAAAAATGGCTAGAAAGCACAAATCCCAAATTGTTATAGAACATAAACCTACACCTCTTTGGTGAGCAGCTATCAAAGTATTATTTACCCTATTATTCAGGGAAGCAGCAGAATTGCTTAGGTACTTCAGAAAAAGCATTTACATTTATTTTGCTCCGATTTGTGGAGTTAGTGGAATAAGGTATATAAAACTATGACTAATTTAGGTAGAAGCCTGGTTGGTAATCTGCAGGTAAGTAAAATTATAACCTTTAATTGATAGGAAATAAATCATTCCTTATGATTATTTGGGTTAAATTCTTTTTTTTTTTTTTTTTTTTTTTTTTTGAGATGGAGTCTAACTCTGTTGCCCAGGCTGGAGTGCAGTGGTGCAACCACTTGAACCTCCCAGGTTCAAGTGATTCTCCTGCCTCAGCCTCCCGAGTAGCTGGGATTATAGGCATATACCACCACATTTGGCTAATTTTTGTATTTTTAGTAGAGACGGGGTTTCACCATGTTGGCCAGGCTGGTGTCGAACTCCTGACCTCAAGTAATCCAGCTGCCTTGGCTTCCCAAAATGCTGGGATTACAGGTATGAGCCACCACACCTGGCCTGGGTTAACTTCTAAATGTATTTTGCTGTAAAAAGCCTTTCTCCCTCATCAATTTTTGGTGAAAGTTAAATATCCTGATAGAGTCAGATGATCTACAGTTGGGCTTATAAGACAATGCTCTGGTGTGATGTTAAAAGGTTGTGTTTGGGTTCTGCAGAGAAACAACCAATAGGATATATAGATATAGATATATGTATGTGTATCTTCTGTTGTATATTTATTATATGGAATTTACTCTCATGATTATGGATGCTGAGAAGTCTCAAGATCTGCCGTCAGCAAGCTGGAGCCCCAGAAGAGCTGATGTTCAATTTGAGTCCGAAAGCCTGAGAATCAGGTGAGCCAATGGTATATGTTCCAGTCTGAAAGCTGGTAGGCTCAAGACCCGACAAGAGCTGATGTTTCAGCTCAAGGCAAGGAGAACAGATCTTTCAGCTCAGAACAGTCAAGCAGTAGGAATTCTCTTACTAGTGGGAGAATCATCCTTTTTGTTCTCTTCAGGCCATCAACTGATTGGATGAGGGGAGGGCAATCTGCTTTATTCAGTCTACGATTCAAATGTTAACCTTAGCCCCAAACACCCTCACAAACACACCTAGAATAATGTTTGACCAAATATCTGTGCACCCTATGGCCCCATCATGGTTAATGTGTAAAATTAATCATCGCAGTTGTGCAAGCAACTTCTTGCCTCGTTTCTAAGTTTTTGTGATTTTTCTAGAACCTGGGATAGAGGAATGAATCACACCAGTGTTTTTTCACTATTTTTCCTCTCTCTCGCTTCATATGAACAGTTTTTGTCATTTATGTGCCATAGTTTGCAGGACTGTATGTGGAATGTAAGGTACATTATCTACAGTGTGTATCTGATTATGCTTTTGCTTTCCCAAAATAAAAAAAATGATTAGATTGGAGTTTGGCTTGTAATAGGTCAAAGTCTTGAAGTCGGAGGAAAAATTTGAATTGCTTAATAAAATGAAGTTTTTATGATTTACAGGCTCTTAATACAACTGAAACTAGATTAATTATGAGGTGTCAATTAAAGGTGCTTATAGTCTTCTTTCCTGAATGGGTAAAAAGGACAGTGTGTTAAGCATATCCATTGTTTGGTTTTAAACACAGATTCTGCTAAAGCAGCTGGAAAAGCGTGTGGAGGCAGTTTACATGATGGAGTAGGCCAGCCTTCCCTGTGATCTGTGTCCACTGACTCTGAAGGTGGGTAGAATGGGCGGGGACCTTCTGGGTAACTTTTTA
Organism: Cacajao melanocephalus; assembly: GCA_963573385.1. Classification (NCBI taxonomy): domain Eukaryota; kingdom Metazoa; phylum Chordata; class Mammalia; order Primates; family Pitheciidae; genus Cacajao; species Cacajao melanocephalus. The sequence goes on from CAUYLG010034003.1 coordinate 2,487, forward strand.
ACGGTATCAGTAACCCCCTACCTCCCTCAACAACAATGCCCCAGCAGTTTTCTTCCTTCTGGCAGAATGGCTCTGTCAGGAAATCATTCCTTGGTCTACACTAGTTCTATCATTCCAAGTCCTCTTCCATGCTACAAATATCTTGGGGTGGGTAATAGTTCACAAAAATCAATCCCAAACATCTTTACAAGGTTATGTAAAGGGATAGAAGAAATCATATTTGTAAGGGGTGAAAGGCGGTGTTTTTCTTTAGTTTGGAGTCTTACCCCTTGCAGTTGTCATTTTGGTTTGTCTTCCTCATTTCCTATTCAATCTTAGCCAGGAAGCCATACCTGGGAAGCAGAAGATATCAGTAGACTCAAATAGTTCCTGTGTTTGGAGGAGATACCTGGAGTGAGGGAAGGATTGCATTGTTGGATAGTATAATAACTTTGTAATCTGAAAGAGTACTCACCTTACAACATGGGAACCTATTGATAGAAGTTTGACTGTAATTTACAGAGGAATTTTATTTAGGCATCATCAAAATTTGAGTAGATTTAAAACCCTGAGAGGTTTCCTTCTTCCACAAAGCAAGACTGCATGTATGGTCTTCTATTGGTTTTCCTGGGCTGCTATACAATGTATTACACACTAGGTGGCTTAAACAACAGAAATTGATTGTCTCACAGTTCTGGAGGTGAGAAAACCAAAATCAAGGTGTCAGCAGGATTGGTTCTTTCTGAGGGCTGTGAGGGAAGGATCTGTTCCAGCTCTTTCTCCGAGTCTTTGTCTTCACATCATCTTCCCTCTATTAATGTCTGGATCTGTGTCAAAATTTCCCTTTTTATAAGGATACTTGTCATATTGGTTCAGGGCCTGTCCTAATAACTGTATTTTAACCTGATTACCTCTGTAAAAAACCATATCTCAAAATAAAGTTATTTTCACAGGTACTGGGGTTTAGGACTCTACCATATCCTTTTGGGGGTTGCACATTTCGACCCATAACAGGTCCCCTGTTTGTATCAGTGTGTTCAAGAGGAAGAATACTCTGGCCTGGTCTGTCCATATGACCTCCTTTATTCTAGACCCTATGGGTCATTTCACTCTGAAATGGGTGGAAGATGTGAGGGAATTCAACTCCCTTTACAAAGGAAGAAGCCCTTGGCTGCTTTTAGTGCAGCAGGTCTGTGAGAGGAGAGAGATAGAGGGAGGGAGGGAGAGGAAGAGAGAAAATTAATGTCAGTGCAGTTCAGCACATTAACCCTTGTACTGGCCCCATTAGCATGTATACAACTTTTTTTTCTGGTCTGTCCTGCACAGCTTTTCAGAAATGACGACTCAGCATACTCCCTCTGCAATCCTCTCCTTTTCATCAGAAGTGTCTCCCAATAAGTAGACCTATATATTTGTCTTGGGAACTGGATAACATTTTGGAGTTATAAATTGTCCTAATAATTTCTTATATATTCCAAAATCTTTATATGAAATGATGACATAGAGACACAAGAGGATGCTAGCAATACAGATAAATGTTTTCATAACAACATATTGAAATTTGAGAAATTATTATATTGGCGGTGAATTACATTGGTGCATTGAGCTCTATATCAGGTTCTATGTCTTAGTTGGTTAACATGATATAATTATAATGCCTAGTTTAGTATTTTCTTTCACAATTCATATGCCATTTCCTTTAATCTTCTCTGCAAACCTTGATGGATTGACTGGTTCAATTATACATCATCAGTTATCATTTATTAAGTACTTTCTGTGTTCCAGGTACTTGTAGGGTCCAGCCCTACGGGGTTCTGTGAGCCCCTCTCTGCTGGTGCGGAGATGAGAAACTGTAGAAATAAAGACACAAGACACAGAGATAGAGAAAAGAGAGCTTGGGCCCGGGGATCCACTGCCAACCAAAGGGTGGAGTCTGTCAGTAGCCCCAATGCCTGGATGCTCTCACTTTTATTGAGTTGCAAATCTAGGGGCAGGGAAGGTAGGGTGTGGCCTTGGTGGTCGGAGACTGGGGGCAGGGTAGATGGGGGCATGGCAGTGATCAGGGTCAAGTACATCACGTGTCAAACAGATAGGGGCTCAGGAATTTTCTGTGGCCGAGATGAGGTAAGGGGCATAATGCATCAGCACTTTTTCCATACGTGTCACAAAGACATTAAGATTTACCTTACTTTTACTGATTAATTCTTACAAGAAAAAAGGAATCAGGTGGAGAAGTGGATCATGTGGTTGACATGGAACGTGACCACTGAAGCATAGCATCACATAGAGACAGTTAAGCCCCCGGATGTCTGTGGGCCTACCTGACAGCATCAGGCCTTACCACAAGAGCTTGGAGAAGCAGAGTTTTCTCCTAAGTCCTCCAAGGAAGGAGATGTCTCAGCTATTTTGGATGTCTCCTTCCCTAGCTGGCTAAACAGAGTGCTTTCCCAGTGGTGGCGCTGCCGCTCAGCCAAGGCGCCCTCCAGCAGCCCTTATGCTGGCGTGACAGAGGGCTTAAAGCATCTTGCTTACATTCATTTCACAATGTCGCCACAGGTTCATACTTCCAACCTGAGAGGCATTAGTAAAATAATTAAGATAACCTATGAATAACTACTAACTACTACAGTTATATTTCTAGTTACTTTCTTCTTCATTATTTATACAGAAATAGGCTGAGGCTTTTGGCTCCTGTCTCAGCACTTATGGGATCTCCCCTCTACAGTACTGTACTCTGAACTGTTGTTACATCATTGCAGAATTGTGGTCCAAATCTTCAAGGAATTTACTGTCTGTTTGGCTATAGTGGAAAAACATGTATGTGGAGTCTCAGCTTTGGATTTGATTAAGAAGGACTTGAGACCATGCTTAGTTACACCAGTTATATGAATTATATAAACTCCTTAACCTTCCTAAGCCACTATTTTCTCATATGTAAAGTGGGTCAAATAACGCCTATATATTGGGATCCTTATGGGCATTCAGTGAGATAATGTAAACTTCTGATCATTAAATAGATGGGATGTACTGTAACTATAATAACAACAATAATTTTATTATGTTTTTAGGGTGATAATGGCTTGAGGCCTGTATATGGTAGAGTGAGAACATGGGAGAAAGAACATTTAAATCTGCCCTACATAAGGCAGGTACCATCTTAATAGAGGAAGTGGCAAATGAGTTGAGATTTGACTCCAATCTAAGAGGCCACCTCTATCTGAGGCATAGAAGAATAAGAGAATATGGTTAATCATATAAAAGTTAGGAAAAGGACATGGTAGGAGTTGAGATGGCATAGATAGAAGGCTGCATCATAAAAGGTCACATATGTTGTGCTAAGGCATGTATCAGTTTTCCTGTACTCACTGAGGAACAATGGAAAGATGTTAAAGGGGATTGATTTGATCAAATTTGTGTTTTAATGTTCATCTGGGGTGGAAATTTTTATTTCTTTGATGAATAGTAACATTAAGCATATTTTTCATGTCCTTATTGTCCATTTGTATATTTTCTTTCATGAAGACTGTTCAAGTGATCCATTTTTTAAAATTATGTCATTTTTAAATTTTCTTTACTAAGTCATAGTGGGTCTTTATTCTGATATCAATCCTTTGTCATATACACGTATGTCAAATATTTTCTCTAACTGTGTACCTTGCTTTTCAAATTTTTGAAAGTTATCTTTTGAAAAGTAACAGATTTTCATTTATATGAAGTCCAATTTGTAATTTTTGTCTCATGATTTCAGATCCTCTAACAACCAGATGCCAAGAAGGAATTAGACATTCAAGGTGTCTTGGGGAAGACACCTGTGGAGGATAAAGGAGAAGGGGAGAAGGGAAAGGTGGGGCAGACCATGATGCCAGTTTGACACCTATGAAAGGAAAAAGGGAAGGAAGGAAGAGCCTCAATCTGGAGTTCTAGTCTGAGAAAATCTCATTCCAGCTGATAGGGAATCCAGAGTGGACTATCTGTAATTGAAGTTCTGTGTCAGGCAGGAATGTCTTGTCCTGGCTTTTGTACTCCTGCTCTGCTCAGTCATTGGCTGGCAGGAGCTGAGGACAGCATGACTTCAGTGTGAACACTGCATTGGGTCTGAAAGTGCAGCAGCTGAAAGGTAGCCGCTCAGTATCATCCTCACAGAAGGTTGTTCTGAAGAGAGATCTGAGTGACACACTTCCCTGGCTACCTTTTTACTCCTTGTACAGCACAGATCTCCATGCAGGTTAGGGAAACATCTACTTCATGGTTTCCATGGCCTCTTTTCCTGAGAGGAAACTTAGAAGACATAGATTAATGTAATGAATCATAGCCTCCGCCACTGTAATTGGTCTCCAGGCCAAATTGCCACTCATTCTTTTCTTCCTCTAATATCCATTCTAAAATTCCATCATTTTCAGATATCACTGTGATGATTAATTTTAGATGTCAACCTGACTGGGTTAAGGGATACCAAGTAGCTGGTAAAGCATTATTTCTGGGTGTGTCTGTGACAGTGTTTTGGAAGAGACTGGCATTTGAATCAGTGGACTAAGTAAGGAAGATCCACCTTCACCCAATGTGGGCAGGTACCATCTGATCTGCCGAGGACTGGATAGAACATAAAGGCAGAGGAGGCCAGGCGCAGTGGCTCATGCCTATAATCCCAGCACTTTGGGAGGCCAAGGCAGGTGGATCACAAGATCAGGAGTTCAAGACCAGCCTGGCCAAGATAGTGAAACCTCGTCTCTACTAAAAAACACACACACAAAATGAACCAGGCACGGTGGCAGGCGCCTGTAATCCCAGCTACTCAGGAAGCTGAGTCAGGAGAATTGTTTGAACCTGGGGGAGTGGAGGTTGCAGGGAGCCAAGATTGCACAAATGCACTCCAGCCTGGGTGACAGTGAGACTCCATCTCAAAAAATAATAATAATAAATAAAGGCAGAGAAAATACAGTGTCATAGGTGATATGACCAGTGGATCCTATAGTTTCAGGAATTTGCTCTCTCTCTTCTGAAGCTGGGATGCCAACTTCTGCCCTTGGATATTAGAACTCCAAGTTCTCTGGCCTTTGAACTCTAAGACTTGCACCAGTAGCCCCTCAGCTTCTTAGGCCTTTGATCTGGGACTAAGAGTCACACCACTGGCTCCCCCGGTTTTTAGGCCTTCAGGTTTGGACTGAGCCATGCCACCTGCTTTCCTGATTCTCTAGGTAACAGATGGCAGATCGTCAGACTTAACTTCCATAATCACATGACCCAATTTCCCTAATAAAATCCCTATATATCTATCATTTATCCATCCATCCCTCCATCCATCCATCCATTCATCCATCCATCCATCCATCCATCCATCCAGTCTGTCTCCTATTGGTTCTGTTTCTCTGGAGAACCCTGACCAGTACACTTACCTTGCAAGTCTTGGCGGTTTACCTAGTGATGAGCCCCAAATCTTCATTCTTTAAGGGCCTGAGTCCTTGACAACCCTATTCTCAGCCTAGAGTGGCTGCAAATATGCAGTTAAAATTGAGCAAGGGTGTACCACAGGGTGCCTGAGTGAATTACCTGAGTTCTACACATTTTCCTTTTTGTACCAATTGTATAAAGGCAACTTAACTTCTTCCTGCTAATTAAGGTCAATTACCCCTGCTAGTAATTGACTCTTCTCACCTGCTGGTCCAGGGAAACAAGAAGTCCTAAGAACCCAGGTGATAATTGTAGTTTACAGTTCAAAGGGACACTTGCTGTGTCCCCTGGCGAAACTGCACCCCCTTGAGAAAAAGAACCTCTAACTCTAGCTGTGAGTTGTTGGGATGGGAAATAAAGTTTACTCCAGTGTATTATTTGGAGTGCTGATAAATAGGGCTACTCCTGCATCCACCTTTTGGTTCTTGTACCTATGTATTATTCTTACTGGGGAGACAGCACTATATAGAGTTCTCTGATTTAATGCATCTGCTAGGTCCAAAAGATGCCACCCCATCCTTGCAGTGTATTTCTTCAGAGATCACACTTTAGCTATGTCTTTAGAAGACCATTAGAACATGCTATGATTACAGCTTCTTTCTACATAGTGTCATAGGTGATATGACCAGTGAATCCTATAGTTTCAGGAGCACTCCCACTTCCATGCCTGTGGATCGTGCATTCTATGATTCAAGATAGTGCTGAGACTATGAAGGGAGGAAAGGCAAACCTGTTCTGAAAATATATATCTATTCCTTTGTGGGCAAACTCCTAGCCCTTTTAGTATGGAAGGGGCCCAGTATAATCAATTTGCCACCAAGTAGCCTATCGGAAATTGTGATATATTGGTGGCTTAGCATAGGTCTCAGTTGCAGGAAGGTTGTAAACACATAGGCAATAGTAACTATAGTAGCCTTGGTAAGTGGGATTCCATACTGCTGGGTATATGCATAAATTCCCTCTTGACCAGCATATCAACTCCTTTCATACGTCTTCATACCATTTCTGGGGTGACTAATGATGAAGGCTGACTAATGTCCATTGGATGAATCATTTTGTGTTTTCAGTAGTTCAGTGCTTCTTCCATGGTGTATGTATACTTTCTGATGCACATTAACATGGGATTAAAAAAATCCTTTACTCTCTGTGCCAACTCCCTTATATCCATTTGTATGCTTTTACCCCCAAATTATTTGTTTTTGACCTTCTGGTCTTTTTCCAGGCCAGAGAACAAGGTCATTGTTTAATGACCATAAGTCTGTATATATTCTCACCTCAGGTCACTTTTCCTTCTATACAGTGGATGGCCAAGTGCACTGCTCATAGCTCTGCCCATTGGAAAGATTTTAGTGTTCCACTGACTATCAAGAACATCCCAAGAAGGTCAGGTGTGGTAGCTCATGCCTGTAATCCCAGTGCTTTGGGAGGCTAAGGCAGGAGGATTGCTTGAATCCAGGAGTTCAAGACCAGCTTAGGTCAACATAGTGAGAACCTGTCTGTACAAAAATAAAAATAATTAGCCAGGTGTGCTGGTGCACACCTGTGGTCCTAGCTACTCAGGAGGCTGAGGCAGGAGGATCACTTGAGCCCAGGAGTTGAAGAGTGCAGTGAGCTATGATTGTGCCATTGCACTCCAGCTTGGGTGACAGAGCAACACTTTGTGTCAAAAAAAAAAAAAATGCCAAGTATAGCTATACTGGCATTCAGTTTCAATTCTGGTTTGGCTCTCATATTGGGCCAATCCACTAATAAACCAAGCTCAGTCCTTTGCCTTCTCCTTCAACGGGTAGTGTAGGACTTGCCTTCCTTATGTGACCAGAGGTACAAGCTGGGATAAAAGGACAAATTATTAGACATGTGATCAGATACTGATACATGGGCAGTGACCAGTGGTTTGGCTGGATAGTCAGGGACTTGGAAGGAACATGACAAGAAAAATAACAAAGAAATCTGGGGAAGAGGTATGTAGATAGAACTCTCAGGGTGAGCCAAAAATGTGACGATATGTGTGTCTTACGTGAATGCTTACCAAAGGGTGACCTCAGCAGAGTATACTTTTAATAATCAAGTGCATAGGATGACCTGTTCTATGGATACTAGTCAGTCTCTGTCCTCAGACACCCTGCCACTGTCCAGTAGGCTCATGAACAAAATAGCCATGATGGCAGGGATGAAGGTTATACGTGGGCTCAGCAACATGGACTTCCACTCACCGAGGCACACCTGGCTATGGCTACCACTGAGTGTCCAGGCTTCCAGCAGCAGAGACCAACACTGAGCCCCTATATAACACCATATTCTGGGGTGATCAGCCAGCTACCAGGTGGCAGGTTGATTACATTGGACTCATTCTATCATGGAGGAGCAGGGTTCTGTTCTTACTGGAATAGATACTCTGGATGGATTTGTCTTCTTTTCATGGAATGCTTCTGCCAAAACTACCATTCATAGACTTGCAGAATGCCTTATGTCATGGTATTTCACACAGCATTGCTTCTGACCAAAGAAATCACTTCACAGTAAAAGAAGCAGGGCAGTTGGCCCATAATCATGGAATTCACTGGTCTTACCACATTCCCCACCATTCTGAAGCAGTTGGCTTGATGGAATGATGGAAAGGCCTTTTGAAGGCTCAGTTACAGCACCAGCTAGGTGACAGTACCTTGTGGGACTGGGGAAAGGTTCTCCAGAAGGCTATATATTCTCTGAATCAGTATCTAATATGTAGGGTTGTTTCTCCCATAGTCATGATTTATGGGCCCAGGAATCATGGGGTGGAAATGGAAATAGCATCACTCGCCATTTCTTCTAGTGACCCACTAGCAAAATTTTTGCTTCCTGTTTCTGTGACTTTATGGTCTGCTGGACTGGAATTCTGGGTTCCAGAGGGAGGAAAGCGGCCACCAAAAGACACAACAATTCTACTGAACTGGAAGTGAAGACTGCCACCTGGCCACTTTGGGTTCCTCATGCCTCTGAATCAGCTAGCAAAGAAAAGAGTTATAGTGCTGACTGGGATGACTGATCCTATCAAGAGGAAATAGTACTACAACTCCACAATTGAGGTAAGGAAGAATAATGTCTGGAATAAAGGAGATCCTTTATCATGCCTAGTGATTAAGGTTAATAGAAGGGTACAACAACCCAATCCAGATGGACTACGAATGTCCCAGACCCATCAGGAATGAAGGTTTGGGTCACCCCACTAGGTAAAGAACCATGACCAGCCAAGGTGCTTGCTGAGGGCAAAGGGTATACAGAGTAGGTAGTAGAAGAATAATGCAATCACGTGATCAGTTACAGAAACAAGAACTGTAATTCTTGTGAATATTTCCTTTTTATTTTGCTACGAACACATTTTTATGTGTTTTAGTGTGTATCTTTTTTTCCTCTCTTATTCCTTTATCATATAACATAACTTTATATAATGGAATTTAAGGTTGTACACAGGACAGTGGTATCACATTAGGCAGAATTATGACCTTGTTATTGTATTTATTTGGAGATTAAGTATGGTTTAAGAAGATGGATATGGGTGTCAATTTGAAAAGGGGTGGACTTGTGATGGCTAATTTTATGTGTCAACTTGGTTTGGCCACAGTACCCAAGATATTTGGCCAAACATTATTCTGGATGTTTCTGATTAGATAGGGCTGCCCTTAGGGTCAGAAGAGTGTTTTCAGTTTGAAGGGTCAGTTTTAATGCTTAAGTGATGACACTCTGCTCTCCAGTAGAGTGGTGCCTTGGAGACCATGACCTGTTCCCTATCTGAAGCTATGACTACTGCTGAGAAAGACCTTACTGTGACTTGCACCAAAATACTCTCTCCTGGCCAGGCACAGTGGCTCATGCCTGTAATCCCAGCACTTGGGAGGCCAGAATGGTTGGATCACGATGTCAGGCATTTGAGACCAGCCTGGCCAACATAGTGAAACCCCGTCTCTGCTAAAAATACAAAAAATTAGCTGGGCGTGGTGGCGGGCACCTGTAGTCCCAGTTACTTGGGAGGCTGAGGCAAGAGAATTGCTTAAACTTGGGAGGCAGAGGTTGCAGTGAGCCAAGATCACACCACTGCACTCCAGTCCCGGCAAGCATGCGAGACTCCGTTTACACACACACACACACACACACACACACACACACACACACACACATCTCCTTTTCATCAGAGTAATTGTTCAAATGGCATGGACTTCTCAGTGCACCACAATGTTTTAGTGTAACTCCTGAGACAATTGTTTTCTGCTGTCCAAGAGCATGCTCATTCTAATCGTCAGTGTCTCCTATGATGTCCAGTCTGAGGATGCCATCTGCTTACTGCTCGGCCAGTTGCTGTCAAAGGATAGCAAAGACGGTTCTCTGGCTAATCTCTACACCACCCTCCTCTTTTGGGAAAGAGGAGTTGGGTAAGGTTAAATCTCATATGCAGGCACTTCATGAGTTGATTATTTCTAATGGGTGTTCAAGTCCCAAAGGATTAGGAGAAGTAATACAAAACAGTATCCAAAGAAGTGGGCTGGTATTCAGCCCAAAAGGAAAAATCTGTAAACACTGGGCCTAGATGATCATGACATCAAGTAAAAAGTCTGCTAGCAACAGGAAGAGAGACAAAGGTGAGAGCAAGGTGGCTAATCACAGTTTACACCAGATAACTGCTTCTAGGCTAGGATTGACTCTGTTATTCATAACTAGAGTTGGACTCAGGATATTCAAGCATTGTAATCATCTAGGCTTGTATGACAAGATGATGAGGTATTACCCACACTGCTTATTGGCCTGATACGGATACCATACAGGTGCAATGGGTCAGACAGGTAAGTATTCCTCCTCCCTGAGGGTGGAATAAGTTTAGAGGTATATCTTTCAGCTGTGACAGGTGGAACTCACCACCATATCTGGGTACAGTGTCTCCAATTTTATCGCCAGCACTACCTCTATCACAGGGCAGAACACTGGGTGCTAGGAAAGGTGCAGTGTGCAGAGGAGCTAAGAGCCACGGCAGCCCAGAAAAGGGCCATAAAACACAGAAGGAAACACATGACCACCAGCCTTTACAAATCAATAGAAACCATTCAATGAAAGATCTGTTAAAAAAAAAAAACTCCCAGTGTTTCTTGAAAAGTGTATTTAGATGAAAAAAAAAGGTTATAGATAAATAAGTTAAATAATAAATTACAGATGAATTTTAAAATGTAAGCATAAAAATGAAACATGAGGAAACTGCAAAAATACCATGTGATTATTACCTTCTCTTGCATAGCCACAAGATAAATTATTTAAGCATGTAAAAACTCAAAATGTAAAAAACAAAATGGAGAATATACCTGCTATAACATCACTGAAGGTTAATAAACTTCGTAAATAAGAAGCTTATAAAAATCACCTGGAAGACAGTCCAACCCTGAAAGAAATGTGGGAATATTATTTGACCAGCCAACTTAGGGAAGATGAAAAACAAATGAACAACAAACATATGAACACAGTTCAACCTTAAAGTAATAATCGTAGGAAATCAAATGGAAGAAATCATTACAAATCGTTTTTTGGTCTATCAATTTAAAAGAATGAAAAAAGATGAAGAGTGCTGTGAGTGTGCAGTGAGGAGAGCCATCTCATAGTCTACTGGTGGGAGTAAAAACTAATGCATGCCTTTTGTAAAGCAATTTCCCAAAATGTATTCAGAGTCTCAAAATGTTCATACCTTTTGTATAATAACTCCATTTTAACACTCTCACCTGAAGAAATAAGCACAAAAACATATGAAGATTTATGTTTAAAAATGATAATCAGAACATTACTTATAATAACAAAATAATTTGGGCAGTCATAGATCACAAAGAAAGAGATTAGATGTATTATGGTATATATGTATTATACAGGCATTGAAATTCAGTTTTCTTAAATGCTGTACTCACATATGTTATGGTTTATGATATAACTGAAAATAGGTGAATCCACAACTGTACATGATTATTATTATATAACTTAAGAGCTATATAGACAACTCTTGAAAGAAAACAAATAACATGTTAAATTCGTTCTCATGGGTGACATTCCTTTTCCATTTGGTATTATCTACATATTCCCAGATTTCTAAAATGACCATATAGTACATTTCTAATCAGATATTGACAAGGCCCAGGCCCTCATTCCATTGGAAGGTGAGCAGGAGGACCTCCTTCCCATTCTACTAAGGGGTCTACTTTGCCTTCAGCAGAGGAATGGTCCAGAGGTTTGTATGAAAAAAGATGGAGTGTTCAGGGCTTCTACTTAGGGGTCTGGGGTGGGCAGCTACTTGCTGACCCAAACACAAATCAGATAATGGCTGCCCATGGTGAGTCCAAGAGGACTTGCTCCTTAGGGATAGGTATGGCCAGGGATAGGCTTGATCCAACTATTCCTCTCTATCATCAAGGCAAACAGATTCCTGTGCATTGAACTGGCCCCACTATTAGCCCAGTTTCAACTGTTTTAACTGGTAGATGGTATAAAAAATAAAAAAGACTTCCTTTTTCAAATAATTCAAATTGTTCAATTAGCTTCAACAGGACTTTTCTATATTAACATAGAAAAACTGAGTTAATGAAATGTCATAGTCTTAGTGCACGTAATGTAGCTCTAGTTTATGTACATCCCAGCAAATCACAGCGCACAATTAAAGGATAGCAAAGCTTACTTGTCAAACAAAAAGAAAGAAAAAATAAAGCTATACCAGTGTAATATATATTAATCCTTCCACTTTTCTGGAAAAATCACCCAAAATAGAAATGGGGCAAAAAAATGACTGCATAACATTTTAATATCAGGGCAGGAAGTTTTCTAATAACCCTACTTGAGAATCATCTGAATCTATCTGGATATTTAACTTTGACCAAAAACTGATTATGGAGAATACTTTTTAAAATACAATATTGTAGATTTAAGAGGTTAACTTGTAGAAATATGGTTAAGCAGTGATATTTTTCTGGACATTGGCCAAGTTTGTTCCTAAATTAACAATCTTACCACCACATTCCTTTCCTGACAGATCTTTACGTTACTCTGTGAACTAGTTCTGTCATTCTGCCGACTCCCTGTACACTGTGATAAATAAACACTGATAGGTATTTACCAAATAGCTGTGTGAAAATTACGGTTTGTAACAATTTGAGACTTGTCCTTTCAAGCCTCTTCTTACACAAGTTCTCGCCACCAGGATTGCCCTGGAACCCAAAGTCTCAGGACACTAAATCACTCAAAGGTCACACTGTCCCCTCTGTGCCTATATTTCCCATATTAAATTTTTGTGCATGTGTGTCACAAGATTTGTGGGCATTTATCTTAATTACAGGATTCAAGTCAATAATGGCCCCAACCACCAAAAAAGGAGTGAATTACATTTTCTCCCTCATGCCTTTTATGTGCATTGTCCTTTTATATTCACTTTGGAGATGTTGCTTCATGGTGGGGGATAGAATACATTGCTAAGAAGGAAGTGAAAAACAAACCAAGAAAAACAGCAAGTGATAAGACTGCAAAGTAATTGCTATGGACTGATATTTATGTTTTTTGCCAATGCCCAGATTCATATGGTGACACCTTAATTCCCAATGTTATGGTATTTGGAGTTGGGGCCTTTGTGAGCTAATTACTTTTAGATGAGGTCATGAGGATGGGGTGCCTACAGTGGCATTAATGCCCATATAACAGGGGTCCCCAACCTCTTGCCCTCCCCATACTGGTCTCTGGCCTGTTAGGAACCAGGTGGCACAACAGGAAGTAAGCATTGGGCAAGTGAGTGAAACTTCAACGATATTTACAGCCACTCCCCATGGCCCACATTACTGCCTGAGCTCTACCTCCTGTCAGGTCAGTGGTGGCATTAGATTCTCATGGCAGTGCAGACCCTACTGTAAACTGCACATGTGAGGGATCTAGGTTGTGCACTCCTTATGAGAATCTAATGTCTGATGATCTGTCACTGTCTCCCTTACCCCCAGATTGGACCGTCTAGTTGCAGGAAAACAAGCTCAGGGCTACCATTGATTCTACATTATGGTGAGTTGTATAATTATTTCATTATATATTACAATGTAATAATAATAGAAATAAAGTACATAACACATGTACTGTGCTTGAATGAATCATCCCAAAACCATCCCCCTAGCCCAGTCTGTGGAAAAATTGTCTTCCACTACACTGGCTCCTGGTGCCAAAAAGGCTGGGGACCACTGCCTTATAAGAAAGAGATTAGAGTGTTTTTTCTCTGTTATGTTAGATGACACAGCAACAAGGTGGTCTACAAACCAAGTAGAGGGCCCTCAGGAGATACCAAATCTACCAACACCTTGATCTTGGACTTTCCAATCTCCAGAACCATGAGAAATAAATGTTTGTTGTTTAAGCCACCCAGTCTATGATAATTTATTATAGCAGCCCAAGCTGAGTAAGACAATAATGAAAAAGAACCTCCCTCCTCCCCTTATAAATACCATTCTGTCTCTTTATGAAGTCTTGCAAAGATGTTCATGATTCATTCTTGTGAACTATTATCTTCCCCAAGATATTTATAGCATGAAAGAAGACTTGTAATGATAGAACCAGTGTAGACCAAGGAATAATTCCTTGACAGAGCCATTCTGCCAGAAGGAAGAAAACTGCTGAGGCACTGTTGTTGAGGGGGCTGTGGGGCTATTGATACACGATTTGGCTCTGTGTCCCCATTCAAATCTCACCTCAAATTGTAATCCCCATTATGTTGATGTGTCAAGGGCAGGACCAGGTGGAGGTAACAGGATCATGGA
>CAUYLG010034004.1:0-40840 GCA_963573385.1 Cacajao melanocephalus
TCCATGTCCCTGCAATGAACAGGAACTCGTCCTTTTTTATGACTGCATAGTATTCCATGGTGTATATGTGCCACATTTTCTTTATCCAGTCTACCATTGATGGGCATTTGGGTTGGTTCCAAGTCTTTGCTATTGTAAACAATGCCACAATAAACATACATGTGCATGTGTCTTTATAGTAGAATGATTTATAGTCCTTTGGATACCTACCCAGTAATGGGATTGCTGGGTCAAATGGTATTTCTATTTCTAGATCCTTGAGGAATCACCACACTATCTTCCACAATATTGAACTAATTTAAACTCCCACCCACAGTGGAAAAGCGTTCCTATTTCTCCACATTCTTTCCAGTGTCTGTTGTCACCTGATTTTTTAATGATCGCCATTCTAACTGATGTGAGAGGGTATCTCTATGTGGTTTTGACATGCATTTCTCTAATGACCCATGATAATGAGCTTTATTTCATATGTTTGTTGGCTGCAAAAATGTCTTTTTTTGAAAAGTGTCTGTTTATATCCTTTGCCCAATTTTGATGGGGTGTTCATTTCTTGCAGATTTCTTTAAGTTCTTTGTAGATTCTGGTTAGTAGCCCTTTGTCTGATGGGTAGGTTACAAAATTTTCCCATTCTGTTGGTTGTTGGTTCACTCTAATGATAGGATGTTCTTTTGCTGTGCAGAAGCTCTTAAGCTTTATTAGATCCCATTTGTCTATTTTGGCTTTTGTTGCCATCGTTTTTGGTGTCTTAGTCATGAAGTCCTTTCCCATGCCTATGTCCTGAATGGTATTGCCTAGGTTTTTTCCTAGGGTTTTTATGGTGTTAGGTCTCATGTTTAAATCTTTAATCCATCTGGAGTTAATTCTTATATAAGATATAAGGAAGGTATCCAGTTTCAGCTTTCTGCATATGGCTAGTCAGTTTTCCCAACACAGTTTATTAAATAGGGAATCCTTTCTCCCTTGCTAGTTTTTCTCAGGTTTATAAAAGATCAGGTGGTTGTAGATGTTTGGCATTCTTTCTGAGGCCTCTGTTCTGTTCCATTGGTCTGTATCTCTGTTTTGGTACCAGTACCATGCTGTTTCAACTACTGTAGCCTTGTAGTATAGTTTGAAGTCAAGTAGAGTGATGCCTCCAGCTTTATTATTATTATTATTATTTTGCTTAGGAGTGTCTTGGCTATGCAAGTTCTTTTTAGGTTCTATATGAAGTTTAAGGTTTTTTTCCAGTTCTGTGAAGAAAGTCAATGGTAGCTTGATGGGATAGCATTTAATCCATAAATTATTTTCAGCAGTATGGCCATTTTCATGATATTGATTCTTCCTAACCATGAGCATGGAATGTTTTTCCATCTGTTTGTGTCCTCTCTTATTTCCTTGAGCAGTGGTTTCTAGTTCTCCTTGAAGAGGTCCTTTCTATCCTTTGTTAGTTGCATTCCTAAGTATTTTATTCTCTTTGTAGCAATTGTAAATGGGAGTTCACTCATGATTTGGCTCTCTGTTTGTTATTAGTGTATAAGAATGCTTGTGATTTTTGTGCATTGATTTTGTATACTGAGACTTTTCTGAAGTTGCTCATCAGCTTCAGGAGATTTTAGGTTGAGATGATGGGGTCTTCTAAATACGCAATCATGTCCTCTGCAAATAGAGACAGTTTGACTTTCTCCTTTCCTAATTGAATGGTCTTTTTTCATTTTCTTGCCTGATCGCCCTGGCCAGAACTTCCAATACAATGTTGAATAGGAGTCGTGAGAGGGCATCCTTGTGCCAGTTTTCAAAGGGAATGCTTCCAGTTTTTGCCCATTCATTATGATATTAGCTGTGGGTTTGCCATAAATAGATCTTATTATTTTGAGATACATTCTATCGATACCTACTTATTGAATTTTCTATGTTAAGGGGGATCACGATATGCTGGACATATGTATGAATGACATAATAGATGTTGGAGAAATGTAGAAGAGATTTTCCACTAAAAGACCAAGTATGCATTTTTTAAAAAATTGTGGTTGCTTAGGAAAGTTTAGAGAATAAATGTTCATGTTACAAATACATTTAGATATTGACCAAAAGATCTATAAACATAATGTCACCATAAAAGAGTCTATTTGTAACTGTTTAAGGAAGATGAAATTAACATCTCCATATTAATTGAAAACAAATGAACAAATAACTTGTAGCCTTCATTATGATATGATGAACCATCTAGAATATTCACACTGAAAAAGCGCAAAATAAAAAATGTGTAGAGACCTATGTGCCAGTTACCCAAAGAACCACTGAATCTGCAAGTGCTATTGAAAAGGTAGCTTTGGGAACTCTTAATTGACTGGCTTAGCTCTAAGTACAATTACACTGATTACAGAAAATTACAGCTTATCTTAGTCTAAAATGTGCTATTATTAAAAAAGATTTTTGTTAAATATTGTGTGAGCCTAAGAGAATGACAGTCATCTTAGTACAACAGCAAGTCAGCTGCTTTAAAAATATTAATTATGTGTGTACATGAATATACACACACATACACCATTCTTAAATATTAAAATATATGTATTAAAAATCATTGTTTTTTATTGGTTGGTAATTACAGTTGTCTTAACCATAAACATAACTCCAACTACCTTGTTTTGGAATACCTGTGTGTAGACAAGAATAGTGTAAGAGTAAAATTCAGCGTGGTGGGTTTAAACACTAAAACAGCTGCTTTCCTTATATGTTGTAAGAAGGTTTGTCAATTCCTTTGCACTAAAAATAAGGACTTTAGAGACACGTAAGAACCTGGCAAATGAAATTTAATTTTCAATTTGAGGAAGATTACTGCTACAAATTAAACTTTTTAAAAATCATGAACAACTGATTTAACTCCAATGTATAGAGATGCTTCATATCATATATGATTAATATTTTAAAATTTTAAAATCTTAGGTATTATATATATAAATTAGCATTCATTTTCAGAGTATTTTAATTTCTGGTCAGTTTATTGTCTTGAACTACTTCTTTACAAGTAGGCTATATGTTGTTTACCTGATTATAAACTTTATGCAGGCTTCCAATTGCTGAAATGTAGCTCAGCAAATTTGTTTCACTTCAGTTGGTAAAAGATTATCAGATGCTATCTATATTTTAGGATAAATCTCGAAAACATATGTTGAAACTGAAATCTTTGGTGCTGTGAGAAACACTAGATATTCAGTTATTAAAGAAAAAGAATTTCAGTGTATAAGAGAAATCTTAGACATCTAATCAACAGTGTTTATTCTATATGTAAAGCTAAAGAAGATAAAAATGGCTATAGAAGATAAAAATGGCTGTGACCTATCAATTGATTATTAACATGGGGTATCTAATAAAACTAATGCCATATGAAGACTGTATTGGTCTGTTCTCGTGCTGCTATGAAGCAATACCTGAGACTGGGCAATTTATAAAGAAAAGAAATTTAGTAGACTCACAGTTTTAATTGACTCACACTTTCACATGGCTGGGGAGGCCTCAGGAAACTTACAATCATGGCAGAAGGCAGCTCTTCACAGGTGGCAGAAGAAAGTGCTAAGTGAAGGGGGAAGTCATTATAAACCATCAGATCACATGAGAACTCACTATCATGAGAACAGAATAGAGGAAATGGCTCCCATGATTAAGTTATCTCCAACTGGTCCTACTCTCACATATGGGGATTATTACAATCCAAGGTGAGATTTGGGTGGGGACACAGCAAAAAACCATACCAAAGACCAAAGAACTTTAAATAATATAAAATAGAAAAACTGACATATATTTATATATCAAAAATAAACTTTCCTCCAAATCTATATCTTAGTGATTTCAATATTATGTTTTTTTATTTGTTTTTCTGTGATGTCCTGTGACTTTCTTTTTCCCTGATGTAAAATTATCTTATGACTGTAATTTTAAAAATCATCAGAGGAGGATTTTTTAAATCATGGAGCTTATTAAAATAAGAATATAAGTATAGTTATTGCTTTTCTAGAAAAAACTTGAAACAAGTATCTGTCATTACCTTTTCTAAATACTCATTATATGACAATAGTAGCAAAACTGATGCTGAGTTTTCTTTTTTTTTTTTTTGTTACATTTTTAAACAAATAAGGAAGATGTTCAAGAGTATGTTCAAGGAGAAAAGAGAATGCAAGATGCTTTGATAAATAAGTGGATAAATAAGTTTTACAAATCACTATAATGAAAATTTATCATTTTAAAGCAAATTAGTTTGGTAATACAGATATAATTACTGATAGGTGAAATTCTCACCACATCTATTTTATACACATCTGTGCAAGAATTCTAGTAGAAATATGCATACAGTAGGCATTTATGTTGGATAATTATAAAGCTGTTATATTAGTAATAATACGAGAAAATCTCTAACGTGGGAAATGTGGAGCGTCTCAGAATTTAAGAGAGCTCATTTGTGACTGAGGTATTTTAAGAGACTATTTTATGTTAATATACCTAAGTAAAATTATATGATTGTAATCAGATAAAACTGAGCTGCTTTAACCATGCAGCACCAACTAAGGAGCACCACTACAAATATGTTCAGATCTGTGGAAGATGAGTGTCTTCTTGGGAGATAAGTGAAGGCAGTTTTGAAATAAAGAAGCTCGTGCCAAAAGATGGAATTACTCACTGTGAACATGAGAAAACTGACAAAATGGGAACATAACCCAGAACCAATTAAACATATATTTAAAATTAGAACTACTTTGACCATTTCTACAAACTTCAATATTGCCACTGGGTAATGCCCATAAGGGTGCTTAAGAAATGTTACTCATAAATAAAATAAATAGGCTTATTTTTATAATATGTATATTTTAATATTTTATAAACCAACAGTCTCTGCTAAATATAAGTTGCCAATTACTGGTTTAATCTATTCCACAACCAAGAACCTCAGTGATTTAATAAAGAGAATAAAGAGAACACACAAGAAACCAGTATTCATTTAAAAGCAGAGCAAAACGTCTTAGATATGGTCTGTTTTATTATTTTTAAATTAACCTTACATTTTAAGACTTTATTGCCCTTTATTTGTAACAGCAGGGTTTGACAGAAATATTTTCCTTATATATCATGTCTGATATCAAGTTCTTAATTTAATAGTTTTATTTCAGTGGGAGGGTCTGTGAGTTGATTTTCAGAATCAGTTATCAATTCTGTACCCTTAAGCATTTTTTAGACATAGAAATAATTCATCAGTGACATTTATCTGATTGATTCTAGGGCAGATCAACAAGGAAATGAAAGTTAAGGGATCAAAACTAATAATAATCCTGTGCATAGGCCACTTATATAACCTGACTATTTGACTATGAAATCATTGCTTTCCAGACAAATTATTATTTCTCTATTTACTAAGATTAGAATAGTCTAAGGGGAAGGCAATATGTTTATTTTGCCTGAAAATACTGGTAGTGCTAATCATACATTAATAGTGAAATAAGGAATTGTATGCATAAATGTCATGCAGAAAAAAAAATATTATTTTTTAAAAGATTTATAAAATTATAGAAAAATAAATCTCATGTAAAAACATCCACTGGATTCGTGATAGGTATACTAAAAGAAAAAAATCCCTGCTGGTTGAACTCATTGCCTTCCAAACCCTGAGCTCTACAGACACAACGAGAGATAAGAAAAAAGAGGAAAAAAAGCAGCTTAAGTCAGCTTCACAATGGTTTTCTGTAAAGTCAATTAATTGTTGCTAATTGCACTGTGCTGCAATCAGAGACAGAAGCATTGTCAGAGATAATGCCATGGGAAGGAACAGGGGAAAAAAGAGAAGCGTTTATGGAATTTGAACTTCCAGAAGTTACTCTCTACTTCAGTGTGCTTAAGATGCAAAAAAAGGTAACACCATATTAGAAGAAAACAGACATCCTGAAACAAGATGTAATTGAGTATTTTTTTTAACTCCCCAGTAATTATATGCATATCAGTTAGTCAAGTGAAATCTTGGCAATTCTTTGTTTATTTGATCTGTGTAATAGTCAAATTTATAATTCAGTCTCCCAAGTTCATTTTGAGCCTAATAGATACAGTCATAAGCAAAATGCATTATCATTAACTCTAATAGATGTTTTCATTCTGGAGATAAAAGTAATAATGAAAAATAACATTTATAAAAGTGAATTCTGTACCTGGTATTGTTCTAAAGGAGCTATAAGTCATCAAGTATTAATACTGTTATCCACATTTTTATAGGTGAAGAAATGGAGACACAGGGATTAAATACTTACCACAGGTCATAGATAATAAGTGGTGGAATACAGATTTGAACAGCAACTTTATGTTATGCCTCTCATAAACAGATATTGGAAGAGATGCCTGTGTTTTTGTGAAAATCACCTATAATTTTGACAAACTCAGTGCATTTCCAGTTTGGCCAATGGGATAATTCAGGAGAATTTTGGAGAATTAGATTCAGAAAGAACTCACTTTTTCAGTCCATTGCTATTTAAATATTCATCATTTAAGACATTATGTGGTCTGGGAAAGGTCAACATATGTCACTATTTAGAAATATCCATTAACTCTAACAAGACAGAGGAAACAACTTGATTTTTAAATTTCTGTTTATAATCTCCTAAGATTAAACTATATGCTAGGAGTAAAGAGATTCACAAATATATAACATTTTATATAAATATTTAATAGAGATTATAAACTAGAGAAAAATGAGGGTAAATATAAATAAAAATTTAATCAGACTGACAAACTGGCTAACTCTTCTTGCCTCTGGTAGTCAGAAACTCTTGAAACACATGCCTTAGAATAAATGGCAAGTTGACAAATGAAAATGTATTTACATTGACGATTGACATATGAGTTATAGGTATTTGTCATTTGTATATATGTTTAAAATGTAAAGAAACCAATATCTACTTATTTTTAAATGTTTTTATTGTGGTAAAATATATGTAACATAAAATTACAATTTTAACAACTTTTAGCTGAACAATTCAGTGACGTAAGTATATTCATATTGTGCAAACATCACCACTATTCATTTCCAGATTTTTTTATGTCTACTTTTAAAGATGAAAAAACATACAAGAATTTAGGGCCTCAGATATTTAGCTCCTAATTTTAGATATAAACATGTACGTTTTCCTGAGAAAGAAGCCCAAATTACTTACATCTGCATAATCTCCATCATTTTCTAATATTCTTAATATATGGTCATTTTTTCTTCACACACAAGAAATAAAGTATCTACATAGTTTTTCTGTTCTCATAATTGTAAAATGTTCCTGGAACTTCATATCAAAGCTATATTCATTTCAATTCTGAAAATACAATTCTAAGTTATTAGAGTTGCAAATCATTTTGGGGATTCATTGAGGTGAAACATATTTGGTATACAGAATAATATGTTCTGCATTTTAGACAATTTCAAACTGAGGCTTAATTGCTTTTATTGATATAGCTAAGAAATATTGGCAACATCTAGTGAATTGAGTGATAATGACAAAATTTTACACAGATAAATACGTCAACATAGAAGAATTCAAAATTCTCATGGCATCTTTACCCATCTCATCTAACTTATCCTAAAGGAAAAAAATGAAAAAAATTGTGTTAGAGGGTAAAATTGTGCTTTTTATTGTATTTTTTATAACTAACATGTCTAACTGATGTCAATATGAAAAAGATACCCAAACAAAAACATAAAAGTTCTATTTTCACCTTTGAAAGGAATTTGACATTTAAGGTTTCTTGAAATTGTTCTTTAAAATTTGAAGGCAAAAGTATTGAAATCATATAACTGTTGCTAAACCAGAATATAAAATTGTGACACTCTTTCATGGTAATGTCCTGGCACAAAATGGCAAAGTTTTCAATCTCCTTTGCCTCCTCGAAGGGAAAGTAGGTTATTTGCCAATATTTACACTGCCTAAATTCAAACTATTGTCCTGATTTGCTACTTGTCTAAATATTAAGCTTAGAATGCTATTTCAAATTCACTTAACCATATCCTTCCTTGGCATTTTTAACTAAACGAAGAGCATTTTATTTCTCCATCTTGGCCCTCAACTTCTTTCCAGGGTTTGTAGTATCATTATCTCAGATTTTGAATTGTATTCTAGTCCTCAGAATAGATTTGTATTCTTTCTGTTTCTTTGTTAATGTATAAGTCAAAATGATAATACTAAATCACATTTAATTGGTAACTTGTTAATATAATAAATTCTATTTTCAAATACTTTCCCAAAGAGAATCTGGCACTGATTCTCAGGAAAACATTGATATGTATCCAGAACAATCAAGTAAGAGGCTTTAGTAAGTTTTGTACTATTTGAGATAAAGCCAATTGCTTAGACATCAGTAGGTAGCCTGTTTTGGGTGGTTTTATGGCTACATTCCCCTGACAGTGTACTTATGAACCCATAAATTAAATACTGGCTTTTAATTCCTGGAGTAAATTGTATTAGAGCAAATTATAAGAAAATCAGATGATGCTTTAAAAATTACATTCTCTTGAGCTTATGCATTAAGACTTGTGTTTTTATGAACAAGAAAATCTTAATGAAATACTTAAAATATCAGTATAGCAAGATACCCCAGGTAGGCATAATATGAATACAAAAATCTAAAATTAAAAATGTAATAGTGACACAGGGAAGATATGATTATCATGTCATTGTGTTGAGGTGGTTCTTAATGCTTTTGTCCTTGATTACACATTCTACGCATATTTATTTTGAGCCAGAATTAGAACACTTATTTTCCAATATAGTTTAATTCACCTTTCTTTCCTGATCTAGTCCCTTCAGAACCCTGCTTCTGTCAAACTCTAAACACATACCTCTCATCAATTTTCCTGGTATTCTCAAACTCTGTTCTTTTTTTTCCCCTTTCCTCACTTTATATCCAAGCCATTGTTGGTTGTATAACTCCTAGTAATCATTCAAAACTCAACTTAGAGATTACTCTTTCAGCAGGCCTGTCTTTGTCCATCTGTCACTCCTGCAGGCTGGGGTAAATGGGCTTCTTTTTTTCTTTCTTTTTTGAGACAAAGTTTTGCTCTTGTCGCCTAGGCTGGAGTGCAATGGTATGATCTTGGCTCATTGCAACCTCCGCCTCCAGGATTTGGGTCAAGCAATTCTCCTGCCTCAGCTTCCTGAGTAGCTAGGATTACAGGCACTCGCCAACATGCCCAGCTAATTTTTATATTTTTAGTAGAGATGGAGTTTCACTATGTTAGCCAGGGTGGTCTTGAACTCCTGACTGTAGGTGATCTGCCATCTCGGCCACCCAAAGTGCTGAGATTTACAGGCATGAGGTAATGCACCCAGCATAAATGGGCTCTTGCATGTTCTTTTTTATTGTCATTGTCACATTGTGTGTATTCAATTATTTTCCCCATCTGTCCTTCACCGTATCTGGCTATGAAATTAAACAAGCATGTTTGAAACTTTTATAGTTTTTTCACTGTTAAAAATATACCATTTTTGAAAAGAATGACCCCAGGAGAGGATCACTTATTTTATTTATCCATTCATTGTAGTAACTTCTACTTTACTCCACTAAGGTACCAAATTTGAAAACGGGTAGAATAAGTTGTGTTATGATAGATTCATCCTTTCTCAGTAAGAGATAGGGGCTCAGTAAAAACAAATAGTTTTGGCCAGGCGTGGTGGCTCATGCCTATAATCTGAGCACTTCGGGAGGCCAAGGCAGGTGGATCACGGAGTCAAGAGATCAAGACCATCCTGGTCAACATGGTGAAACCCTGTCTCTACTAAAAATACAAAAATTAGCTGGACATGGTGGTGCATGCCTGTAGTCCCAGCTACTCAGGAGGCTGAGGCAGAATTGCTTGAACCCAGGAGGCGGAGGTTGCAGTGAGACGAGATCACGCCATTGCACTCCAGCCTGGGTAACAAGAGCGAAACTCTGTCTCAAAAAAAAAACAAAATAGTTTTATAATCAATCGTGTTGCCTGCCGTTGGCATAAAGAGAAGAGATGTGACATGCATAGTGTCCTGCCCTGATGGAACGGTCAGATTAAATGATGTATTGGGATTAAAAATAGTAATGACAATAGGAATAAGACATCAATATCTGAGTGGGAGTCTGCAGTACAGACCAATGGGGGTGTGTGTGCATGTGTGTGCGTGCATGAGCGTGCATGTGCATGTACATGTAGCAAAGAAAGGGGAAAGAGTAATAGCAAAGTACTTACAGAAAAAAAAAATTCCAAAATTCTTTTGAAGTGAGATTTTTTTCTGCTTCTGTCTGCTATTTTTACTATACCATGCCTCAAGTATTATCTCAACCAAAAACATCTCCTGTGGTTGTCCTGTGATTTACAAAATGTTCTGCATTATCTTGCTGCAGAAAATCATTGTCTTTTCTTTCTCCTCTTCTAGAACACCATTTATTGTTTTTATTTTTTTCTCCTCAAACTGGCTACATTTTTTCATAAATGTGAATGAAATTAGTCATAACATCAGCTCTCTGAACATACAATCTTGTTGAAATGTGACAGAAATGCAAATGAAACCTAAAGCTTGTTTAGCATAAAAGAGAATGGATGCTCCCTTTCAAATACTACATTGTTGTAAATGTAAACTTTATTCATATGCCTTTTCAGACCACATTTTGAAGTCACGCTGTGTTATACATAGAAATGACTTTATTTTCAGGCAAACAGGATTCTCTTATGTGAATAACTAAGGTGAGAGAGTGCAAGTTCTTATGATTGTTCAAACAATTTAATGCAAATTTTAGGTTAAAGTACAAGTGTTTTCATTTTCTTAGATTACAAATACATAATACTTCAGTATTTCCCACTGAATTCATTCTGTAAAAAGATCATAATGGCAGAGTCATTCACAGAGATAGAGCAGAATTAGTTGTGGTTTTAGCCTTCAAATATAATTAAGAATGAATATATTTCTCAGTGGTCAATGGTATTTGCACTGTATTGTTCACATTGTCTGAAGTCATTCTAAAGTGTCTCCTAAAAACTTCCTCCTCAAGGAAAAAAAAAGGCAAATTCTTATCTCTAATGCTTTCATTTTATGAAGGCTTCAAGCTCTGTATTGTGTTTGTTATGGCTTCATATAGATCTGCATAATACATGTTTTAAACTAATTTTTGGCAAGTAAAAATGTTTTCTTGAGGGCTTCTTCTAAATTAGATTTCCAAAGAATTTGGAACATGGGTTTAGATATCAGTCAGCCATTAGCCTACTAGAGCCTTAAGAAATTGTCTCTACCTATCCACATATGGAGAACTGTACTGATTGAAACATAGCTATAATCTACGGTACAGTCATAGGTTGTGGAGAAGTTCTATGTTAATTAGGGAAACGCGAGTTATTGTTAAACAAAAGAGCAATATTTAAGGATCTGAATCCCCCCCTAAAATTTTACTTGGTCAGTAATAGTCTAACATGGGTATTTCTAGTGATTGGAAGGGTATTTCTGCTCCATTCAGTCTTTCAGGGATCCAAGAAAATGGAGGTTCTGCCATTTTCAAAGACAAACTTTCATTGTCTCCTGGCATGAACATGTACACATCCAGCAAACAGATAGAAGATCAGGGAAGTAGGGGAAAAGCACACTGCTTCATAATTACCTTGACCCAAAAAAGACAGACAGGCATCTGTTTTGCTCATATCCTCTTTATGAGGACTACTCACATGGCCACACTTAAATACAAAGGAAACCTAGAAACACAGATTTTGGCCAAGAAACCACTTCCTGGGACTAACTCCGCATTAGGAAAAAAGAATAGAGTAGACATCTATGTGATCTCCATGCTTCTATACGTGTTCTCCCTACTACTGCCCATTCTCTGTGTAGCAGCTAGAGTATTATTTGAAAAATACACATCAGTTTATTTAAATCCCTAGCTTATAATGCTTATTGATCTTCTTGAACATAGAAAAAAATGTAAAACTACTAATCAAGACTGTAAGGGAGTGATTCTCTGGACCTCACTTAACTCTGTGATCTGATATGCTGTCCCTCTCTCCCTTGTTCCTCATATTTTAACTACACTTAACTTCTTTCAGACCCATTTCCATCCCAGGAATTATGCAATTACCATGTCTTTTGCCTTAGTTGACCTTCCTGAAGATCTTCACATTAGACTTGTCATCATTGAGGTTGCAGGTCCAATGCCCAATCCTAAGAGAATTTTATCCTGACCACCCTTACTAAAGGAGCAAGCTCCCAACCAGCCCCTCTATAGCATGGCCTTGCTTGATTCTCTTACTAATACCTGTCAGTCCTATGATACATAGTACCATAAGATTGTATAACTGATCGGGGCAGTAGATGGTCTATTCTCATTGCTCATTTTACAAGTGAGGAAATGAAGCCCCAAATACCTGCTGACTTGCATAAGGTCACACAGCTGTTAATGGCAGAGCTGAGACCCAGAAGCTAATAGATATTTCTAACATTTATTTTATAAAATATTTGGAGTATGTAAGATATAATAATCTACTATTTGTCTGCATAAATTGGTATTTTTTTTTCAGAGATAAGGACCTGTTTCTGGTTAACAGACAATAGGTAGGATGTAGCTTTTAAATAAATACCAGACTCAATGACAAGTGAAATGTCGAAGTGAACATAGTCTTTAGCTGTACTGTCCAATCCGTAGCCTCTAGATATATGGGGACATTTAAAATTATATTAAGGAAACTTCACAGTTAATTCTTAATTAACGTTACACTAGCTAGATTTTGGCTCCCAGTAGCCACATGTGGCAAATACCTTCCATATTGGACAGTGCAGGGAAATATTTCAATTATCTAGAAAATTAAATCTAGTGGTTCATGCCTGTAATCCCAGCACTTTGGGAGGCCGAGGCGGGTGGATCATGATGTCAGGAGTTCAAGACCAGCCTGGCCAAGATGGTGAAACCCTACCTCTACTAAAAATACAAAAATTAGCCAGGCATGGTGGTGGGTGCCTGTAATCCCAGCTACTTGGGAGGCTGAGGCAGAGAATTGCTTGAACCCGGGAGGCGGAGGTTGCCGTGAGCTGAGATCATGCCACTGCACTCCAGCCTGGGTGACAGAGCAAGACTTTGTCTCAAACAAACAAACAAAAAATAATAAAATTAAATTTAAAAAAGAAAATTAAATCTGATAGTGCTGGCCTATTGATTTGTCTTACTTATACTCTCATCTGGTATGCGATCTTGGTTCTGAATTTTATAAATCCCTTTTGCTTTCTAATAATTTATTTTTAGAACCATCTTTGCAGTTTTTCCACTGGTCAGACACAGGCTTTTAACAAAGCAGGTGAGGTGGGGAGAGACATAATTGCAACTCATGGTAAAACTGGAAAAATGCTATTCATAATCTGCATTTGTGGTAATATCTATTTTGATGAAAATCAGCGGTTTTCTTATACCATTGTAAAAAGTAAGACTGTAATAACTTAAACTCACATGGTTGTGCAAAGCCTTTCTAGGACATTTTATTGTAGCCTTGGGGAACTGCATGATAAGTTTGGTGGCTCTCTATCAGGTAGTTAGGGACTGTTCATGTTATTCCTTTTCACCTTTGTTCTAGTTGCCTAGTGCCAAGGACAGATTTACCAGTTTATTAATTTCTAAGGTAATGAATGTCATTCCTAGATCTCTCAAGGGCATTGCTACTAACTCAAGAAGTAGTTCAGCTTCTGTTTCTTAGGCTTTATAATTGGTGATGCTCTTGTTTCTCTCCTGCATACCAGAGAAATAGTAATTTAGGATATTCAATGATTTGAACTATTGTATCAATTATACAAGGTGACCTCAAATACAAAGAGTTCTCTGTTTATCATTCTTGTTGTGAAAAATATATTAATGAGGTCATAAGGGAGAACAGCGATGACAGAGTAAAAACCAATTACAAGAACTGGAAAATCAATCCAAAATTAATATTCTGTTAATGGGCATGATGATCACTGTCATTTTCTAGGCTTGGATATGCATGGCTTGCACTCCAGATGCAATTTTTTTCTGATCCAATTTGGTAAGCCGTTCTGAGGCAGTGTCTGAACTACAGCATTATCATACCATTAACTAGACTTTGCCCAGGCCTGACAGAATAATTTGTATTTGTCACTCAAATACAAATGAACATTGTATTTCTCAATATGTATTTTAAAGGAGAACATTGACTAATTGAAGAGGAAACACACAAGATGGTGAGATAACTGAAAAGGAGGCTGAATGTAAATATGAAGACAAGTAGAAGGGAACAGGGTGCTTTTCTCGAGGGAGAGGAACCGGAGAAAATACATAATAAGATTTGTAACATGTTTGGGATTCTATCATTAAAAAGTGATTTGACCTAGCCTGTGTAATTTCAAACATCTAAATGTGATAAAATGATAACAAATACGTGCAGATAGACTTTATATCAATATAAGTGTTAAATGTTTGGTAGTATCTTGTTACTACACTGGTTTTTGTTCAAGCAGGAGTTAAATTGCTACCTGTTAGAAAAGTTTCAAGTATTGATATTTGGGAGGTGGTTTTCTCATAAACATTTCTACCTCTTTACTTTCTTCCAATTGTGAGATCCTATACTTAATCACTAGTTGGGAAGGGTTGGACAATTTAGGTCAAGATTTAAAGAACTGTAAATTAGGTAGAATTGATTACTGGTATCTAATTTTATTCATCTATCCTTATTACTTCATAGCTAGTAGATTAAATAATAACTACTTCATGGAAATAATTGTTTCTTTATAATTTTATGTGACCATATTAGGCCCTTTCCATTTTTTTTTTTTAATTCTCAAAAGTTTAGTCCATGGGTTTGCCAGACTTACTTGTTTAATTTCATTCCATTAAGTAAACTGATCATCTTTCTTATTCTCTTTACTTTTTCTCTCACCCAATATCTGCTGTCAGAATAATCATAAACATATACACAAAAACATACATATGCATATTTATTCACACTCCCACACCAAATGGCCAAAAGAACAAAAATAAAAATAAATCTAAAGCAATGGACAAATGTGGAACAAATAAGCTAGCATTAATACTTAAAAAAAGGATGATAATTTTTTAATCAGTGACAGGAGAGTTTTACAACCACTATACCCATTTGTAGTTCACACAGTCTCATCTCACTGGGTATTTTGAGATATATATTAAATTGATTGCCTTTATTAATGACTCTGGAAGCTTCAAGAACACCTATGATTAACCTGCCCTGTATTTTCATACTTTACATAAAAATTTCCTTTTGAAACCCTTTAGAAGACAATATAAGATTTTAAAATTATCTATAAAGTAACTTCTCCTAATTAAATCTCTTTATTATTTGAAGAAATATAAGTTCATTTTTTAGACACCTTGTTAAACTCTAAGTTATTCATTCTACCCCATACCTCCTCATTTGGTACTTTCAGAAAAATGTAAATTTTTCTATATATATATTCTTTTACCTCAAAATGCTATTTTAATGGAAATGAAATTCACATACTACTTGATTCTCCTTGTACATTCCAATATAATTTACTCAGAATTGATGAGCAAAATCACATTAGGTTTTTTAGTAATTGGCAACAGTCCCCAATGACCCAATTAAGAATAGAAGTTCTGTTTTTCAGAAATGTAATTTTAGAAAAGAGATAAGGAGATAAGTTCATTTACGCACTATCCATATTACAATTGTAAAATTTGCTCTTAATTCTGAAAAGAATCAATTGAGATGAGAATAAATACAGAGTAATATACCAAAACCTCATTTAAAAAATTACATGGTTTTCGAGTTGTTCATATATTTTCTAAATACAAAATGTATGTTGTATTCTCACAATATTACAATAAGGAAAATTTATATTGCATAGTTTTCTTACATAATGTAGTTTATTGTAGATGTTTCAATATGAATAATAAGAATAATGGATATTTTAAGTTAGGCTTGTATGAACCACAGACAGAATAGAAAATGCATTCTGATAATGGCATTAAAGTTGAGAAAAGACTATTTTACTTCACACTGTACAATATTCTATTATTTGATAGTAAACTATTCTTTATTTTTCTTGTCAGCAATTAAGTTATAGTTATTTTCTGAAACGCATTAGGATATTAAACTCAAGATGATATTTCGTGTTGATTGTTTAATGTCCAAACCCATCACCAACAACAAAGTATCAGAAGCTATATAGAACAGCAACATTTGTTTTTAAAGATAATTTTTGAAAGCTAGGAATCACTTTCTTTTCTTTCTTTATTTTTATTTATTTATTTATTTATTTATTTATTTATTTATTTATTTTTTGAGGCAGAGTCTTGCTCTGTCACCCAGGCTGTATACTATCTCTGCTCACTGCAAACTCTGACTTCCAGGTTCCAGCAATTTTCCTGCCTCAGCCTCCCAAGTGGCTGGGATTACAACCAAGCCTGGCTAATTTTTGTATTTTTGGTAGAGACAGGGTTTCACCATGTTGGCCAGGCTGGTCTCAACTCTTGACCTCAGGTGATCTGCCCGCCTTGGCCTCTCAAAGTGCTGGGATTACAGGCATGAGCCACCTTGCCAGGTAGCTTTTCAATATAATGATTTAGCAATCTGGATTATAGAGGCTGGTAAACATAAATGAATATCAAAGCTTATTGGATAATTTTTGAAAGACAGAAATATGATTTAAAATTTCTAAATGCTGTTAGTTGCTCTCTAAAATGTTGTTAAAATTTCAAAGTTGACTTATTTCTGAGTTTATTAAATTAGTTATATTAGGAAATAATAAAGTTTTGGAAACTATGTGTACCTTTTTACCACCAAGCCATTTGGATGCTCCAGCTAGGTATCATGCAATATTAAAATAATTTTGAATATTCCAAGGTTCAAAATTGTTTTAAAAAATAGTGTCATTATTAGGAAGATTACATTCATAATGTTCAGCATGTCTTCTTTAAATTGTCTTTTCCCATTTATTTTCTATTTAATAATTTCAAAATATAACAGTCCCTTTATCTTCTTCTTAATTCCTTAAAACTTTATGCTAAACTAGTCCCCAGGTTCTTGAGCTTCTCCTCCTGTTCTTTCACATATCCTCCCCTATTCACTTCTCACTGCCACTCAGTTCCACTCACCGAGGTTGCTTTCCATTCATCCCTAGGCCTGCAGGTCCCAGACACAGGATGCATACTCTGGATCTGGTTGGAATACAGGAGGTAATGGTATATGACGAATCCTCAGGAATCACTATTTTCTTAACCTAACGTGCATTTACAATATATGCTCTTTGTATTGAGGGGAATTGATAGGTCTTCCTAAGATTATCTTTATTGTCCAGACCAGATTCATAGGAATGTGACACTCACTAAAGCAGAGAGACCTTGTAGATTATTTATGTACCCTGTGGCCAAGAAAAGTTGTTAGGTTTGCAAAAGTTCGTTAATTGAAATTTGAGTAAATTAATGAATATTGATAGAATTCTTACAAACTCTCCACTTAAAAAATACAATAAAAACTGCAATAAAGAAATTTAATTTGGCATTTTCAAGATTTTTAAACCACCATTTACCTTTTTCTGACACCTTTTAACATCTTGCAAAAATTTGATATTCTTTAGTATTTACAGAAAGATGTCTTAGATGATGAAGCTGACGATCAAAAAATACCCCTATATGTTCCACCTTCTTCACTCATCTGAACCAATGCGGATGTAGGAGAAACAAGAACTATTGAGCAAAAGAAATTGGTCATATTTTGCTTATTTGATAAATGAGGTGCTTCAGAAATTTAAAATTATGGGACTGAATTAAGAATTTGTCAAATATGCTATAACTTTCATAGACCACTATACTCACTTTTTATGTTAAATTTCAGAAAATTAAAAAATATTTCAGCATTTAAAAAAAGAACTGCACATAAATAACAATAAATTGATTTTATGTGGGGTATTGACTGCATTATATCCTTACTCAATGAGAAGGAAACAAAAATCCTTCAAAAACATTGACCTACAGAAACTTTGTAGATTCCCTAGACTAAGATCTTAGCAGTTGAATGCTTCAGAGATTGTCTAATGCCTTCAAGAGGCCTAATACATATGGCTTATTTCCCTTCATTGCTGAATCTGCTTAGGATAATCCTGACTCACCACAGTTTAATGCCTGGTCACTTTCAGGCATCAAACACAATTGGTGTTGATGAATAGAAAAAGACAAAATCAGCCACCTCCTCTATAGCTTTGAAAGTGGGTCAACTAACTATGTTAATGCATTTCAGCTGAAGTGTCCATAAGACACTAAAAGGAGAGAAAGGAATAAAAGGAATTAGAGCATGCCACCCTATGGTTTCTCTTCCTTCAATCCATTTATGTGGTCCGTTCTGTGGCTTTGCCTGGGTTAGGGCCTGCTGAAAATTGAGACCAGCTGCAGTTTTAAAACGTAATGATGTCTTGTTTTTTCATGAAGGAGGAGGCTAATTTACCAACAGATAAGGATACCTTCAGAATTATCAACTAAGTTCATGCAAACAAAGAAAAAAATGGGAAAGGACATACCACTTAAACAGAACTGTTATTCCTTTAGAAGGCAAATTACATTTTAATAATATATTAAATATTAGGACCAGCACAAAGTGTCACTTTGGTCAAAAATTTTACAGCAAGTTATCAGTATTAGACACAACAGTTCATGTATTAGTCAAATTCAAGCAGTAGGGTAAAATACGACTAGATATATGCCAAACTTCTCTAATTTAATTTGGATAAGTGAGGAGTATAGTACCTGTGTATTGCACAGCACATGATGCAATGTCACAATACATTTGCTTGTGTCACATTATAATGAGATATGAAAAAATCTACATTATTTCAAACTAAGGTAAAAAAATGGATGCGCAATATAACTTTCAATAGTGGGCATGTATAAAGAGGGAGAAAACAAATTATGAGAAGTCGGGGCAAACTGTGAAAGCAAGTAATTTGAATTTATTTACAGATCAAATTTTCACTCTAGTGATATTCTGCAGAGCTGCCATCATCAATAGTCAGATCTTAAATATCTGTCATTTCAAATTGCTTTCGTAGGAAAATTGGAACACTAGTTGTCAGGCTAGTTGTCTTTTTTTTCCTTTGAACATTATTCGTATTGATTCAGGTTTATTTATTCACAGAACTACCAAGTCATGTGGGAGGCTAGTTTTTCAAGTCTAATATTTTTAAGTTGTACTCCTCCCACAGTTTTTTCACATAATGTGTGTTTACATTTACACATATTACCTGAATAATGTATTGACATATATTTTCATGTCCCAAACTAGTTTCTCCTTCTTTCCTACTATGCTAATGTTCTTAACAATCAGAACCTGTAGTGTTCAACTGGTGACACACACTGAAAATTCAAAAGGTTGTAGGTTTGTGATGCATACTGTATTCAAAATTATTCACAGCAGATACCTTAAATTCCCTTGAATCAAATGTTTAACCTGTTCCTTGATCTCTGAACTTAGTTGAGGACGGTATGAGAAGTTAACAGTTCTTTCCTATCCCCTTGTCATTCCTACAAGGCAGGCTGTAGCCTGTCATGGAATTCTGTCTGACTAGTAGAGGGTCTCAGATCCTGGATGTGGTCGGCAATTTGTTATCACAGCTAAGAAATAAACTTAACACCTTCCTGTTCTAAGTGTAGAGTTTCTCAACCAGGTCCTTCTAATTTCAGAAGGAAGCGCATGATTATAAAGAGAAGTAGTTTTTCCTGAGAGACTCTTTTCAGTAACATCCTTTGTGGGACAGGTTCTCAATAACATAAGTTGGATGTAATCAATTCATACTTAGCACATTTGGTACATGCTAGAGAAGGAGTGGAAAGGCAAATTCGATCACATTTTTGAGAGGCTAGAATGACTAGGTGAGACATTTTGATTATATCCTTTTGCCTTTAGAGAGTCATTGAAGGTTTCTGCCTAAAAGACTGGTATGTAAATAGTTTTATAAAGAACAAAGTGAGTCTCAAAATATTGATAGGATTGGCCGGGCGCGGTGGCTCACGCCTGTAATCCCAGCACTTTGGGAGGCCGAGGCGAGCGGATCACAAGGTCAAGAGATCGAGACCATCCTGGCCAACATGGTGAAACCCCGTCTCTACTAAAAAATACAAAAATTGGCTGGGCGTGGTGGCGCGCGCCTGTAGTACCAGCTACTTGGGAGGCTGAGGCAGAAGAACTGCTTGAACCCAGGAGGCGGAGATTGCAGTGAGCTGAGATTGTGCCACTGCACTCCAGCCTGGCTTCTGGCGACAGAGCAAGACTCTGTCTCAAATATATATATATATATATATATATATATATATATATATATATATAGTTAGGATTTAGGCACATGCTTACAACAAATGTATCATTGAACGAGTTATTTATCTATGATTTTGCTTATAATGTTTCAACATTTGAAAGCTATACCGCAGTATTTGTCTAAAAACTTTATAAAAGCATTGTTCTCTCCACAATCAAGGATTTTATACCACTTTGCTCAAATATTCATATAATGAATAATTTCGTAATTTTGATCACAAGAATCAAAGCCACAAGATGAAATTCTTGAAGGAAGCATCAGTTTCTTCATCTTTGTACCCCCAGTGCCTATCACAGTGCTTGGAATATTGCAGGGTATTAATAGCTACAGGTTAAATGTGGATAAATATAACGTTGCAGAAACAAATGTAAAAACTGCTTTTCTTTTTTTTCTGATCTCAGTGAGGATGTTTTACTTGTATTTGTTTTACACATACATATAAACATGACGTATACTTCTGGACAAAAACCGAATCCTACATGGTACACTCAAAAGTACAGCTACTGATTTCATATTACTCTTAATTGTAAATCAATAAAAAGTACCCAAAGAGTTTCTAGAGGATAAAATTTATTTTTTATTTGGCAATGATGTTTAATTGAGAGTTATTAAAATATATTTCATTTGACTTGCTAGGAGGATTTAAGAGGAAAATGATGTCAAATAAGCACAGTATTAGATTCTTTTAACAATTATTCTTTTTATATGTAAATTCTCACTACAGCTAGAAATAAATTTATTTCAGCAATTCGTCAGTGGAATACACTAATAAAACACTACATAGTAATATAATTTGAAGTCTGAAGTAGTATCAATACTTGAAATGAGAAATGTTTTTTATCATAATGATACATCTGAAATTGGTAAATCTTAGAAATAATTAAATATTATTTGATAAATTCATTAAGTTATTGTCTATGTATATAGACCTAGACATAGGGAGTCAATGTATATATTATGAGTCTATTAATCCCTTTAGAAAAAATACAACTTGTTAAAATTATAAGAAACATTATTTTTGTCAGATTTCAATCTTGATACTTTAAGTCAAGTTGATTTGAGAACTAAATTTTAGAAACTGTAATACTAAAAGTGGGCAGAACTAGGATTCCATTTCCTAGTAAATGTTGAAAACATGTTTAAAACAGATGGATTTAGGAAAAATCATGCTTCAAGATAAAATGCTCAGAACCAACATCTAAAAACCCCAACTTTTGTCTCATAGGTTAAATATTTCACAGGTGTGATTAATTGTAGGCTTTTTTTTTTTTGCACTTGCATTCACCTGCTTGTAGATTTAATTAGTCATCGTTGCCTAACTTTGAAAATTCAGAACTTAAAAATAACACCTGGAAATTTCTCCTTCATTTGACTTGGATTGAAGGAAAATCTCCTGAGTAAATAACAGAAACTTCAGTAATAGATGTTGCTTTTTTTTTAATAAAGAAGAATAAAGAGTATGTAGGGTAAAGAACCAGTTTTGAAAATGCTTCTGCTAATTTGAATACTAAACAATATGTATATATAACAACTATCTGAGAAGTTAGTCAAATATCTGTATACTCAATCTAAATGAACTAACCTGTACTTTAAAAAATTCTTTAAACAAAAGCTGAGTTCAGTAGAACAACCATCTTTGTGGAATCATGGTGACTATCACGTGCATTTAAAATAAAACTACACTATTAAAGAATGATTTGTATTTGGAAAGTAACATACGTGTATCTGTTTACATAGTTGCAAACATCAAGTTACACCAAATGGTTAAGTTTTGGCATTCAAAACATGAGGACAATACATTCACCAGCTGAATTGTATCACCTTGATAAACCTGATTTAATTATGGTGATTGTATGAGAATGAAGAGAAATGAGAAGAGACTAGTGAATGTTTTAAAAAGAAAATAGTTCTAATGATAGATGAGGTATAAAGGCGCGAAGAGTCATCAGTGCCTACAGTTTCTAGCCTGGAAAATGAACAACACTGACACATTTGTCAGTTTCAAGAAACTGTGCCAGGTTCAATAAATATAAGAAAATTTTAGAAGGGAAGAAGGAAGTAAAGGCTGGAGAAGGAGTTGGAAAAATGTAAAAAATTGTATTTAAAATAATTATGGCTATGTGTTGTACCGTTTTTACTGGTAACTTGATGTTGGGTCCTAACAACATCTTTTAATGATGCCTTATGGGCTCTGCAATATAAATCATCATACTCACTCATTCACTTATTAATTTTTAATGTTACCATCGACAAAATCCCTCTGGGTGCCTGCACGTAATTACCAAAATAGAGTATGATCATAAAATGAATAGAAGCTAAATTCAAAATTAAATAAAAGCAGGTCACCTACACATTAGGAAAGGCCCTGATATTGAACAAGCTAAGTCATTATCAAACTAGGAACAGATGGCCTAAAACAAAGAGTGTATGAAGACAAGGATGTCCTTAGGACAAGGTGTCTTTTATTGAGGAGTGAGGGAGCTTCCATAATATAAGAAACTTTTCATCTGTGTAACCTTTAGGGGATGCTTTTTTCAAGGATATTTTATTCATTTTAAATACACCAGGGAACATACATTTCTAATTCTATGATTATATGTGTGAAATATTAGAGAAACAAAGTTGATACATGGGACATCGCTACATACCTCAGTTTATTGGACAGATGTGCATTTTCTTTGATTCTTGCACTGTATTGCTCCATGCTCAAAAGGATTCTGTAACCTTAAGGTTTGGGTTGTCAGAAACTTAGGCTCTTCTCTAAGGCTTGCTAATCCTAGCACAGATACTACTATGGATATTTTCCCATAGCATGAGTTGTTATAAACTGAAATAGTTAGAATGTGAATAAGTAGATAACCTGATTTTCCATTTTTTTCCACCATCTTTAAACATCTCAATCTAGAGTTAGATCTTTAAGAGCAGGGACAGACTGTGGTCATGAATAAACAGAATAATTTGCAGTTGCCGCAAGGCGCTAGCCACTCTTTTGGCTGAGAGCTCTGATTTAACTTCACTTTTTCTTTCTTTACCCTTTGGAAATTACAGGAAGAGTTATCTGAATTATCTTTCAGAATTACAAGGAAGAGGCTATAGGTACTAAAGGAGAAGAGCTTGTAACAGAATAAAGGAATGGTTTTTTATGGTGTTTTTAATCAGATTTCATCGGCCTATTTGTGGCCTTGACCTGGTGGTATATACTTACAGCTATACACACATTTATTAGTGAATACTTTTCATAATATTAAATAACTGTATTATTATGGATCTGAAAGTCTCCAACACTTTATTTTTAACTCATTAAATGTTAACTAGAAATTGTGATATTTCTATAACAATAACCATATAGCTTTAGTATAAACAGGTAAATGGTATTTATTAAAAATAAGTGGACACTCTACATCATCATTCATTGTATCCCTGAACATTTACTTCTGAAAATAGTCATTTTAATATCTTTAAATTGTTTACCACATTCTTGATACAAAATAATGGACCTATTAGTAAAATAAAATGTATTTTTCATTTTATATGTGCTTGTATATTGGTATGTAAAATGTCAACAACAACAGAATAAAGAGACTACAGATTGGGAAAAATATTTGCAAGCCATATATCTGATAAAGGGTTAATATGCAAAATATATAAGGAACTCAAATAGTGCTATAGAAATAAAACAATCTGATTTTATAATGGGCAAGGAACTAGAATAGAATTTCTTAAAAGAAGACATGCAAATGGCCAGGAAATATGTGAAATGAGAGCTTAGGATTGCTAATCATTAGGGAAATGCAAGTAAAACTACAATGAGATATCAGCTCACACATGTTACGATGGCTATTATTGGAAAGATAAGTGTTGGCAAGAGTGTGGGGAGAAAAGAGAGGCCTTGTGTTTCCACAAACCTTATTGAGACTGTAAATTAACAAAGCCATTATGAAAAATTGTATGCAAGTTCCTCAAAATACTAAAAACAGAGTTACCATATGATACAGAAATCTCACTACCAGGCATTTACCACAAAGGTTTAATATCAGTGTGTCGAAGAGATGTCTGCACTCCAGTGTTCATTGTAGCACTATTCACCATAGCTAAAAGATAGAATTAACTTGAATGTCTATTGACAGATGAATGGATAAAGAAAGTGTGGTGTAGATACACAGTGGAATACTATTCAGCCTTTAAAAAAGATTCTTTTATTTGTGATAAACTGGATGGAATTGGTGAACATTATCCTAAATGAAGTAAGCCAGACACAGAAAGACAAATGCTGTGTATTTTTATTTATGTAGAATCTTAAACGATAGAAATCATAGAACCAGAGAGTTAAATAATGGTTACAAGAAGCTGGGGGAGACAGGGGCGGGGAGGGGGAGGTTGGTGGAAGAAATAAAAAGATGATGATGCTCAAAAGGTACAAAGCCTCAGACAGGGGAAGTAAGTTTTGCATTTTTTGACATGGTGAGAATAGTAAATGATAGTGTATTTTGTACTGAAAATTATGAAGAGAGTAAATTTCAAATGTTTTCATTACAAAAAATTAGTATTTGAGGTGATAGAAATGTTAACTAATTTGATTTAATTATTCCACATTGTATGCATGAATCATGATATCACTTTGTACCCCATAAATATATATTCTAATTTGTCAGTTTATAGTTTTATTTTGTTAAAGAAAAAAAAACAACTAAAATACATTTAGGATTAATTTGCAGATTGCCAAGTAAGGATAATGGTTGCAGGCTACAATATAGGCAAATTTCAGATTGAATGCCTGAATGCATGTAGCACAAATAGCTGCAGGACAGAGAACTGGAAAAAAAAAGTGACAGTGACAGTTCTGCAAGAGTGGGAAGTAAGGATTGATTGAAACACTGAAATCTCATTTTTGAGAGCGAATTAATAATGCAGTAGAGATTAAGCAACTCTGGAAGATGTTTAAACAATGGTGTAGAAAATAACATAGCAAATAATTAAGGGTGAATTTGTGCAGCACACCCCCAAACCAGAGCAAGGGGCCACACATACAGCAACAAATGAAAAACACGGAGAAAACGGAAAAGGAAATGCATTTACTTGAAAGTACAGCCTTGTAGTCTTGTTATATAATATTAATTCTATATAACTGTATCATTCACTTTCACTTAGAATATATCTATGATTTGTGAACTCACTTTTTATTCATGTGTACTTTGCACCTAGAATAGAAATACACATCACGATAAATGAGTCATCTTCAGCAGTCATAAAATCATGTCTTAGGTAATTTCTTGTTTTGCATATTTACATCTGCCATGAGCCCTGTGGGCCCTAGAAAGCCACATTAGCCAAGTTAGGGGATTGCAAGCAAAAAAAAAAAAAAAGGAATTCAAGAAAAAATACACACAAAGATTTTGTTTTCTAATATATAGGAATCTGCATTTCTAAGCAGTTAGATTAAAAATCACAAGGCAGTAGAAGGGCACTGTTAATTTCTACCACTGATTCATCATGCAAATTGCAAAATACATTTATCACCAAGAAAAAGACATTTGTGTAAAAAATGGACAAAGGCTTTTTGCTGGGATGTTGTTAGATCATCCACCAAGTCAAAATGCTTGTACATTTTGTTAATATGTTACTGGAATAAAGTAATGCTGCACATTTAGCACTGGATTATGTGACCTGCTGCCAAAATTTGTATCTCTGATTACAAGGTGCAAGCTTAAGTAGTTTCTCACTGATTTACATCTGATGCATTATAGTCTACTGACTGACAGGGTGATTAACTGTATTTGTTAATTGGATGGTAAAATGCATTTTTGTTCTTCTGTGTTAGTACTTTTAAAAAAAATTGAGACTAAGGTGAAAAGTACATAATATGATAAAAAATTAACCACATTAAAAATGAGACCTAGTGCCATTTAGTTCTTAATTCTTGTTATGAAACAGTCCTAACTAAAGAGATGTAAACTCAATTGTGTAAGTTAACAGGCTTATATAAATACCATTTCTATACCTAGCAAGTAAGTTCATGTTAAACAAATGAATAAGTACACATCTTCTCTTCCAGCAGAAGGTGTTATAAATTGCTATTAAAATCCAATTGATATTGCATTTTTAAGAACATATGCACTGTTTACATTGCTTTATAGGTTCATCTACCAATAGTAGTGCCTCCTTCTCTAATTTATACTTTTCAGAATTTTATTTCTCAAGAGATAAATATGGAAATATCTGTGTATAGACATTTGAAAAAATTGAAAGGAAAGATAATCTCATACTTTAATAAGAAATATGTTGAGATTTCTACATTAAAAATTGCTATTATACTCTATATTTCATCCAGTAACTCACCTTAAAGATACTCCTGTAATAAATGAAACATTGTTAAGAAATGAAATTTTATATTACCAGTGAAATTTTTATTTTCGGATACCTCCCTCCATTAATCCATGCCATTATAACATTATAATTTTTCCTATTTTTAATAAGGCATTTGTGATTTATGGAGTTGACCGATAATAACTAACATCTTGAACTTGGGGAGTTTATTCACCTATAAAGAGAAAGTTAAATCATGTTTTTTTGTGTGTAGTCTATTCTGAGTAAACAGAATGCAGAGAAATGAGAAGTAGTAAGGAAAGAAACAAGGTTCCAAAATATACTGAGCAAATATAAATTCCATGTGGAACATCATGGCGCCAATTCCAATCAGCTTCAAGAGAAAAGAGACAGTCATCTTCCAGGAGCAAGAAAAGACCAGTGTAAGACAGAAAATTGGAACGATTGTCCACAAGACATTATAGACTTGACTTAGGGAAACTGATTTAGCAAGAATATGGAAGCCAGCATCATCCTGACTGAAGTATCAAGTCTGTCTCTGTCTGACTCCTATATACTTGATACCCATAGAGGGGCACAGAAATTGAATTTATCCAGGTAGTTTAGAAAGAAATGGGTTAGAATGATTTCTCCACTGGAACATCCATAGAGTGCTGTTTTCTGACAGTGTGACAGAAATACAGTGGAGTCAGGTAGGTTCCAGGGCCTTCAACTATTTGTATAGAAGATTATTTCAGAATTGTATTGGTAGAATAAGGGTACCAGCAGCCCCCCAGGATGGATTGCTGGGTCATGAAGAGACAGAATACACAGGGCAGCTTACAGATGAGTTGATGTTCCTTATAGAGACAATCTCATGATGGAATCAGTAAAAAAAAAAAAAAAAAAAAAAAATCTTATGTTGAGTATTTTTCACTTCAGTCTGAGTTAAAGTCTGCACCACTGTCTATTAGATGCTGCAGTACATGCTGCAGGAGCTGGCTGTCCCCTGCTGCATGCTCAACCTCAGCAATTGGAACTCCTAGCTCTCTTCTCCAAGCACATTAGCCGTTTCTTCTAGGTGTTTCTCAAGTGTCACTGTATCCAAGAGGACATCACTGACAACTCTGTCTAAAATAGAGAAAACCCTTTTCCATTACTCACAGACTTTGTTTTTCTTCACATCATTTTAACACTTCATGGAATATTAGATGCTGTTTTGTTCACTGTTTCCTTCTAGTAGAGGGAAAATGACTCTCTAGTTTCCCTCTTACATGCTACATGAAAACAAGAATTTTGTCCTGTTGTAGTTATGTCTGTATGCCATAGATGCTCAGATAGTCACTGAATAAAATAGTGAAATGACGGATAAAAGCCTTGCTCCACTTAACCCAATACCTCTCTTTACCTCGATAAAAAATATTGAGCATGCTTATTTGAAAAAGAGTTAAGACTCAGTAGACGGGAGCTGGATGTATAAGTGTTGATTTAAAACAAGCCTTAGGTAAAAAATATGCTACTTGGTGGAATTAGTCAGTGATTAAACAATATATTCATTTCTCTCTACTCAACAGTTTTAGCAACCTACTATTTCAACAATTAGCTTATAGCATAAAATTTTTCTCAGTAATTAGAATAATATTTTCTGAGAGTTGGCCAAGGCTTTGCATTTTCTTTAAAAAATGGAATTTTCTTACTTGCTCTCACATCTTATCTTACTATAAATGTTCAAAATAACAAACAGATGGTCAGTTGATTATTCTCAGGCAATATTAAAACATACA
The DNA here is from genome assembly GCA_963573385.1 of Cacajao melanocephalus. Taxonomy (NCBI): domain Eukaryota; kingdom Metazoa; phylum Chordata; class Mammalia; order Primates; family Pitheciidae; genus Cacajao; species Cacajao melanocephalus. The sequence goes on from CAUYLG010034004.1 coordinate 28,391, forward strand.
ATTGGAATTGATGTATTCAGATTCCAGCACACCTCCAAAGAGAAGTAGAAACAAGAAAATATGTACCTATAGTCTTGTTATCCATAGTAAGAAGGAGAGTTCAAATAGGGAAAGTATTCTGTTCCAAATTATATTTTGCATGTCTAATGCTTAGAACATATTTAACAATTAATCATTTGATAAATATATAGTTTTATGCAGAATTTTAGCCTATATATAATTTTTAGATAGAAAAAACCCTCTTGTGTTCTCAAGGTCACTTTGGCTTGAAATAACTTCTAATGATTAAAAAATCTTATTTTAGATTAAAAAAGTATTCATCCTTTTATTTTTTTGCATAATGACTTGTTGGAAAATCACTACTTCTAGGATGCTATTCTACGTCCTGAAAATAGTATGAAAAATACATATGTAATGGCATCTACAAAATTCTGAAGAAAAAAATCATGCTGCCTTTAGCTATCACTTTGCAAGAAGGGGGAAGGGCTAGATAATGTGTAAGGCTATGTCATTCACATGCCCAAGTAGCATATGAAACAATTATCTTGAGGTAATTATTTAGCTTGCAGTTTAACCTTATATGATGTTACTAGATACTTTTACAGCTAATCTTTATGTGATGTTTTTTAGTGTCATTGAGTCTCTTGCCATACTATTTTTAGAAAAGTAGAAATACATTGGGCTTTTCTATCATACTTTTGAAACCTATTTCTCATTTGGACTCAGAAATGAGACAGCATTTAAAAGAGGATCACTTGAAAAACAAGGACCAGCATTTACTCTTGGCAACTTTGCTTTGGACTGTCATCTCTGTTAGTTGTAGTTGAGAATTTGCACAATCTAATCCAGTGCAATGTGAACATGTCTATGTAGATATCTTCAAACATTTTCTGGCTAATTATAAAGCTGTGGTGGGAAAAGGTGAATTAATAGAAGTAAACATAGCTTTTTAACAAATCAGGAGGAAGGTTATTGATATCCTTTATATTCCAGATAAAAGATACTTTTGTTAAACTGAATCTTATTTTTCTCCCACGTGTGCTTTGTGAAAATTATTTCAGCCCTATGATTATTAGATAATACTATAATCTGTGAGAAGGATTGATGAATGTAGATAGAAGATGAATATCCCTGTTACTTTAGAATGAACTATGAGTTTTATTCTACAAATGATCTGGGCCTTTCTATTCAGAAAACTATTAGGCAGAACCATATAAAATTGTCATTTTTGTAGGTTAAAAATGACTGTATATTAGCAATGAAATTTATTTTTACCTGTTTCTAAGGAAGTTATCTGTCCTTTACTAAACATCTTCAAAATACCAAAGATAATCTGAATAGTCTTTGTTGAGAAATCTAATTTAAATAGTCTTGAAATATACCTGATATTAAGAACACTTTTTCCATTTGTAAACACAGTGGTAAAGCTGAATCTAGATAGATAAATCTCATTATCTGCTTTACCTCCATTTAGCACATGATATCCTGAGCTAAGTTAACTTAACTTCAATGGGCATTGAGGGCTTTATCTGTTAAATGACAGTGGAGATCTAATTATTATTATTTTTTTAAATTTATTTATTATTTTTGAGATGGAGTCTCACTCTGTTGCCCAGGCTGGAGTACAGTGGCTTGATCTTGGCTCACTGCAGCCTCTGCTTCCAGGGTTGAAGCAATTCTCCTGCCTCAGCCTCCTGAGTAGCTGGGATTACACGTGTGTGCCACCACATGTAGCTAATTTTTGTATTTTTAGTAAAGACAGGGTTTCACCATACTTATCAGGCTTGTCTCAAACTCCTGACCTCATGATCTGCCTGCCTCAGCCTCCCAAAGTGCTGGGATTATGGGTGTGACCTACCACTACTGGCCAAGATCTAACTTTTTTAAAGGCAGATATTCGTGACACAATTTCAAATCTCATTATTGAAAATAAACTAAGAAGATCTGGAAAATTTTCAGTTTTCCTATTTCTTTCTCCTTAGCAGTTTTGAATACTGTCCACCATACAATGAATAGAGGATATTATTCTTAAGTTAATGGAAAATTCAAGGAAAACAGTGTAGTATTTTGTAAGAGACAATAATGCATTTTAATTTAAAATGTATTCTGTTGAGCTATTGACACAGATCAATTAAAGACATCAAAAGTCTGTAAGGCACACCAAAGATCAGGTTTTCTTTAAAAAAAAAAAAAACTCACCTTATTAGGTTATAATATTTTCAAAAGGAAAAACACAATTAACTATATTCAGAATTTTAAACCAATCTTGACCTTTTATCTTGTCTCCTCTCTCCCAACAATCAAAATGAGGGGCAAAGTGAAGTCTTTGTTAGATAGCAGACTATTTTCTCTACATCAAAAACATAAAGTGTCAAAGAGCAGAATCCAATACAGTAAGACAAGAGTTCATATTTTCACAGAAATCTTTTGTTGCGATGACTCTGAAAAATGATTACAAGTTTAGGAAATTCATTTAAATTTAATTTGGCTGAATTACCTCTTGACTGGTTCATAATTATCTCCAAGTAATTTTATAAATAATTACCTCAAATGCTACATTTTGCTATACATCATGAAGTAACTAAATTAAGAATTTAAATTATGGTACTTTAGTATTTATAGTTAATCATATTTTCACTTCATGATCAGCTTTTAATTGGAAATTTGAGTTTAAATTTAATAATGAAAAGCTGAGCTGATTCAAGTTATTGTTAAAAGATCTATTCCATTTAACTGTTAATTAAATAAGGTAATATACTTTAAGATAATATGCTTTTAAAATAGTGTTCTTTGAATGGTTTTGATCCCTAATAAGTTTTATGTGATCTGTATATACTCTTTATATTATTGTAGAGATTAATCAGTTTTTGACTTAATGTATAGAATGATAACCTTTGCAAGATGCAATTTTCTAGGTCCATAGTACAAATTAAAGTGGAGAATGGTATGTTATAATTCCACTTAACTGTGTTATGTCTATCAAACGAATAGGAAGAGAGATTGGAGAATTAAAAATTTCTTGTCTCTTAAAATTTAAGAAACATTTGAAATCATTTTAGAATATGAAAATAATGGGCAGTTTAGAAGAGAGAAATTTTGAAGAAAACATTTATGCTTTGATAGCCAAACATTCTATGAAAGTCAGAAATAGTGAGGAACACCACAATTACAATCTGAAAATATATGATAAAATGATGTTAGGATAATAGCCTTCCTGAGAATTAAAGCTATTTGAGTTGGGAAATGAAGTATGAGGGAAATAGCAAAGTGAAAGTAAAATAGAATGAGAATCTTTGCCCTATCAAGAACTCCAATTATTATCATTAGGTCTCTGGTGTGGTGAATGGGGGCATCAGGAGTCAGAGGAACTGGGATAAGACTTGATTTTGCTGCCAATTAGCTGTGAGACTTCAAAAAAATCAATTATCATCTTTGGATCCCAGTGTCTTCATCTTATCTAAATTACATGCTATCTCCATCAAGCTTTTTTTTTCCCCCTATTCCCACAGCTAAACTTTCTCTCTCCTATGAAGCCCACAACACATCCTCTGTCTCTCTCATTGCATTTGTCACTTTTCAACTTGTGTTATACTTATTCATTCATGGGTCTCTCTCTCTATATATGAATTCACTGCAAATTTCTTGGGAGAAAGGTCTATTTCTTTACATTTTATCCAGTGTAAAATACTTGGCACAATTTCTTTTAACTATAGTTGATGACTACATGCCTTACAAACAGTTTATTTACTTACTTCAAATGCAGATTCCAGAGATCCACTCATCAGTTCTGTGCTGGCCAATGCAGTAGCTACCAGCCACATGTGCCTATTAAACATCTGAAAATATTGCCTAACTCTAATTGAGATATTCTGCAGTGGCAGAATTTCACCAGATTCCAAAGATTTAAGACAAAAATGTAAAATTTCTCATGAATAATATTTAAACCTTGATTGTATGTTGAAATAATATCTTCAATTTATTTTATCAAGTAAAATACCTTTTAATTAATTTTACCTGTGTGAATACAATAATTTCAGAAAATGTAAAGTGATCTTTGTGTTTCATGTTATATTTCTTTTGGAAAGTGGTCTAGAGATCTTGATTCAATAGAATTCTCTGCAGTACAGCAACCCATGTTCGTAAAAAGATTTCCAAGTGATACTGATGTGTACAAATGTTAGAAAATGACCAGGTTGACACAGTGACTACTCATAGTGAACAGTCACCAGGAATGGTAGTGATGGAAGCAAAGCTCTTTATCTCGTCAGTATGTGACGATACTAATATTTGAGTACATTCTATCAATGAAAGTCTTTGCCTTGGGCAATTCTGGCTTGACATAGTAGTAAGGCAAAAAGAAAAGATTGCCACCTTTCTGAGTGGCATTCTTAACAAACAACAACGCTCATTTGAGGTCATTAGAAACAATTAGCGCCTTGTCTCCTATCCTAAACAAGAGCTGTGTTTTCAGTAAATGATGTCTTTTGCCAGCTTCAAAAGACAGACTGGTGTCCTACGAAAAACAAGCAGATAAAGGTAGAAATTTTAAAAAGGAAGAAAATGAGCTTGAGGATTTGGCTGTTAAAGTTAGGTGGTAAGGCTGATTAATTTACTTATTTACTCATCAATCCATTGCTGATATAAATTAAATGAATTTCAATGGCTTGTTGGAAGCACAAGAAATAAGAATAGAGAGGACATTAGATTTTTTGATTCCAGAAAAATGAAGAATGCATGATTTTCCCTATATGAAAGGAATACTAAAATCTAATATTTAAAGAAAAGTATATTTAGAATTGATTTAATGAAAAGCAAGGTTTCCTTACAGCAGTCTGAATTTATAGTTACAGCTACAGTTCATTCTGACATTTTCAGATATAATAGCAAGAACAATATTATACAGCAGAATGTAGGCAATGATGCTTTTAGGGAAAGAAACACCTCTATTTTAAAGCTTTGCACTTTATTCTGATTTTGCCTTACAGAAGACAGACAAAACTCAAGCTCTAAGAAAGTAGCTTGATTAAAAATCCCTCACAAGACAATTATATTCTTTCTACAACACTGGCTGAAGCACAGTAGACAGATTTTTTAAACATATAAACTATGTATTCATTTTAGTTGACTAGTCAAGCCCATTCTTTTCCCTTTAAACATTCCCTTTAAGAGAAATCAACTTCTTTGCCATCTTTGCAAACAAGAATGGGTGTTGGGAGGCAAAGGACTCAAAGTCTTTTAGATTCTCCACAAGTCTTACTGTGAATGACTTCATAGCCTTCTGAGAGAACTGAGGTTGCATTTTGTGCCACTGCAAATTTAAATCCAGGTCACAGAGATGCTACATAGCCAATGACACATTTACTGTGCCACCCAGCTGCCTTTTCTAATGCACCAGGACTGCCTTCTGAACAAAGTCAGCATGCCAGTGTTCGGCTGTGTGCAAGTAGTTTTGTTTACCAGAGTGATGTAAAAGAAGAAATTCTGCCCACAATTAAAAAGCTACTTAGCTCAATTGCTAATTCACCCCTGAAGTGTCAAATAAATGACTTGTCTCTCTGAAGGAGCTGTAATCCTGAACCTCATGAGTAAAAAATTTTCAAGCTCTTCAGTGAGTCAGGATTTAGATTAGAACACTCACAGAGAATACTTGTATGAAAAGGAATGAAAGGAATCTAACACTCTATGCTAGATGGCAGAGGACATAAAATAGCATTATCAGGTTTCTCTAATCAATCTTTTTAAAATATGTTTTGCCTCAAGGAAAACTTGTTACAGCAAGAGTGATAATCATGGTTATTTTGTGGCTGCATATGAAAGATGATCTGTGCTGGCAAAATCCTAATAGCTTATCTCTTTTGTCACACCACAATTTCACGTGTTGTCTTAAAAAATACTCTCACTAGTATATTCTCCTCCTGCAAATCAATGCCATGTTGTCAATTAATTCCAATAATAGGGAAAGTTAAAAGTGAGGGGCTGGCAATCCGTGAAAAACAAGAGCTGGAGGCTTTCATTCTTGATGCCCACAGAGAGCCAGAGCTTTGGAATCACAGGAAAAAACCACAGAATGTATCTGTCAAGTGAGAGGAAGACAAAGCACTTACCTGAATGTATTTTTTTACTTGTAAGGCTAGTTAATACCTCTCAGCTGTGACTGACTTATCGCAACAAGGGAAGTATTTGAATCCTAGTAAAGTGGTTCCTTAACATGGCCATGTATGAAAGAAAGCTGGGAGTCCACACACACACACACACACACACACACACCCACACACCATCCACACACCATCCAGACTGTTTGTTAATCTGTTATTTCTGGGTTTAGTGACCCTTCTTACAATTTCTCAAGTGATTCTGATATTCAGCCAGACTGGGGAATCTCCAGCCAGCCCATGCCTGCGACTGTGGTTCATCTGCAAAGATATATGAGTTGTCTCATCATTCAAACCAAGCCCAGATTTCTTGATCCTGTAGGACCAAAATTAGTTAGCAAGAAAAAGTAAAAAATATTTAAATATATAATGACAAAAATATATGTATGCCTATTTATATATAAAATAACCTTCCTTTCATGTATACTAAGGAGTATTAAGTATAGATTCTATTACAAGCAAAGAACATCTTTAAAAGTTTCCAGTGATCACATCTACCCCTATAAAAAATAGCTGACAGGAAGAAATATTTTCTCCATTAATATATTCTTTTGTTTTGTCATTAGTTGGGGGATATTTCAGGACACTAAAGAACCTTCTGCATTTGGGGAAATAATTTTATTCTAAATAGAATTCTGCTTTTGAATTTTTTTCTGAGAACTGAAAAGTTATGGTAGAAGGCTGATCTATTTTCACTCACTCTTTGGATAATATTTATGTTTTATCCCTTCTATGTGCAAAGCACGAAGCTAAGTGCTTTGAGGGACATAAAGTTGAATTCAATATTTATATATTTATTCTGCCCACACAGAATTTATAGACTTTTAGGGAGGAAAAGCCATATACATAAATACCTATACCACAAAAAAAAGCATAAAGCATAAAGGAAAAAACTGATCAATTTCACTGCATTAATATTTTAAAATTCTGGGCATCAAAAGATAGCATTTTATTACTGTGAAAACATAAGTCACAGAATGTGAGAAAATATTTTAAATAACTATAACTGCCATTGAAATAAAATCCAGAATAAGTAAAGGACTGCCAAAATTAAGTAAGAAAAAGACCAACCACATATTAGAAAAAAGGTAAAAATATGATCAGGTAATGAATGAAAACTGAATTGCCAATAAAACATTAAAAGTTATTCAAATTCAATAGTCATTAAATAAATATGAATTAAAACCATGAGATACAACAAACATTAATTTTGCAAAAATTTAAAAATTTGATAATACCAAGAATATGAAGCTGTGGGAATTAATACATACTCCTGGTAGAAATGTAAATTGGTGTAATATCTGTGGTGGGAAATTTTGCCTAGTTGAAACTGAAGGCATGCATACTCTAAAAAAATTCAATTCCTAGGCATAGGATACTCAATCCAGACAGTTAAAGATAACTTTAGATATTTTTTTTCTTTTAAAATATGAGGGTATCACTGTATTGTCCAGGCTGCTCTCAAACTCCTGGCCTCAAGTGATCCTCTTGCCTTGGCCTCCCAAAGCATTAGGATTACATCTGGCCTAGAGATAACTTTACAACTTTATAAAGGGATCATCTACAAAGTTTTGGGCAGGCTTAAGATGAATCAACATAGAATTTTAATATCCCAGGGCTAACGTCAACAGGAACCACTACTAGCTCTAGACTGGAAAATGCAGAGACAGGCTGCTGAAACCAGAAGAAAGTGTGGTAGCTGTAAAGAAGTCTGTGTAACAGTAGCTGTGGTTCTCAATAAGGGAAAATAGGCATATGATCTGACTCAGGAGGGAGGGAGCCCAGGGAATAAAAAGCCTAAATTGCCTGATCTCTGGGAAGCTGCCTTCCAGTGGCCAATGAGCAGCCAGGACAAGGAAGCCCCCTGCTGAAGTCCACATCAGACTTCCAGAACTCAAAACAGTGTTGTGACAATAGAAAAATTCAACATAATCCCTAGAGAAACTCTAATGTACACATTTACACAATGTCCACATTAACACTATTAATAATGACAAAATTATAGAAATAACTTAAATCCATAAACCTGAAAGCATCTTGCAAAAAGTGCCAAGAAAGAGAAGAAAGCAAGATGCAGAAAATGCATATGGTATGTTACCATTTGGCATCTAAAGCATGTAAAACTATTTTTACAGGTTTTAGATGACAAAACATGTGGTGGTTGACAATACATGAAGTTAGTAAAAGGGTGAAGAAATTCAGGGAGACGATGAATAACAAATTGAGGAGATAGGTGACAGCTGAAAAGGGTGCAGTATTTAGTACAGACTTACACTAAGATGTTATTAGTGATTTACCTGAAATTCTAATTTAACTGGCATCCTGTATTTTATATGGCAACCCTATTGAAAACGGGATATGGAGTGCTTCTAATGGCTATGTTAGTTGCAAATATCCTCAACCAGTCTGTGGTTGTCTTTTCCAGTGTTTTTATGTTCTTATAGCATCTCTTGATGGACTGAAGTTATATTTCTTTATTTGGGCAATGGGAACACAGACATTCATTTTGTTATTCTTTATAGCTGTTTCTATGTCTGACACATCCCCTAAGTAATATTGAAAATATCTGTGCAACCATACCACAACTAAAACATGTCATAAGAAAGGTCCTCTGGATAAAGTAGTTTAGGAGGTTACAAGAGATAACTCATATGCAACTGAGAGACTTAGAGGCCCAAAACTTTGAGCTATGAATGAGATCACTAAAGAAGATTTATATATTCTATAAAAAGCAATGATGGAAAGAAATACCTGAAGATATGAATGCACAGTTTATATTAAGAGGAAATGAAAGTAGTAACAATGATTAAGATAATATGTAACATACATGTTATTTTAAACAACATCCTTTAGTGCTATGTGCCAGACAATATGCTAATTCTTATATTGAATTTAATATTCACAGAAAACATTTGAGTACCATAATTTTCTCACTTTAAAAATGAGCCTTAGGGTTATTAAGTAATTTATGCAGGTTCGCAAAACTAGTAAATGGCAGAGGCAAAGTTTGACCCAGATTATGTGAATTCAATACACACTCATAAATGTGTACACTTCCCTACAATAAATACTGTGTCTGGAATTAAGATATATGGTGCATCTGCCCTGTGTCACTCATTTTTCTTTATGTTGTTTCCTTATTTGCTCTTTGCAATAAGTTTATGTGTTAGGTAGCATCCAGCTTCATAAGATAAAGCAAAGTCATATACTCAAGAATCACTGGCTACAGAATGGAACTGGTATTTTAGACCATTTCTATAGGACTCTAAAACCAATGAACTAAATAAGCAGTTTCATTTAGATAATATAAAGTGAAGAAAAATAATAGAAAACATTTGCCTGGAAATAGATGCTGGGCATCGAATTATGAAATTAAGGCTTGACTTTCTACTCTCAGCAATTGCTTGTGCCAAGAGGTATAGAAGTAATTATTGGCAGTTTTTGAGTATGGCAAGAAATAATCGGATGTTTTGAGAAAATTAATATTAAAGTAATAAGAATTTTAGTTGACAAGTTATTACCATATATTTGGGTGAGATTTAATTCATTATAGCTTTTAAATCTTTATTGTCCTGTCTCAACACTTAATAGAATGTTTTAAAATATGACAAGCACTCAATATACACATATGACAAGTAACCAATAATTGCATCTTGCATGAATACATGAATGAATGAATGGCATACATAAGCCAAGCTAATGAGTAAGCCAGCATGTTACTGTGGAGTTTAAAAGACGTTATAATGTAAGAACTCCAAAGGAAATTCGAAAGATTTTCCTGCTTTTTCAGTTTTCCTTTGTGAACATCCTGTGATTTTTCAAACTAGGGGACACTTGGAGTTCCTAATAAAATCATTATCAGATGTTAAAAGTAATATGCATTTCCTGAGTACCCACAAAGTAAAAATCTCACCCAGAAGCATATAATTACAATATAGAACTTTAGACTCTGATAATTATCTATAAAAAGGGGTGTTTGTTATTTAGTTAAATCCTACTACAGAAGATGGATAGAGGTAGTCTGCTTTTTCCAGAGCTTAGCAGCCTTTCCTTAGTTGAGTTTTAAATATACTTGGACTTAGAAGAAACTGATATTCATTTCAAACCTATGTGTTGAATTTTAATCTATTCAATATAAAAGTAATTATATAGATAGGAAAGGAAAATGAATTATCATTCGCAGGCCCTTATTAAGACAGGATTTTGGTGATGTATATGTTTTAGAATGATGGATGGCATATATTTCTTTTCACAATGTTACAAAATCTGACTCTCATTTAAGTATTTCTCACACGCTCAAAATGCTTATTCATGAAGAACTATCTAATGATATATACACAGACGCACTACCAGTCACCCTCAAGAGAGTCAAAAACAAAAATGATACCCACCAAAAGTCTCTGTTGAATACCTCCAATACATTAAAAAAATTGAATTTCTTTCTATGAAATTGCTACCCTCTACAGTTAATGAGTTTATATCATTTAAATATTTCCAAGTGAATAGGCTCATCAGAATACATGGTAAAAAATCTTCTAGACAGCTCAAGTCTCTGAGGACAGGCTGTTCTTTGAGAGTATTTCTTTGTAGAATGAAGGCTTTCATTGAAACATAAAAACTACCGCACACAATGAACTTATTTTTTTCAACAGTAAGCCAGATACTGACCCAGTGTAAAGATAATTTGCAAGCAAATGTGTCTTTGCTACATATCCATGTATAGATGAGGAAGGGTTTATTTGTTTTTATAGTGGTACCTCTTAAGAGTGCAATGTGGGATTCTCTACTGTGCTTAGGAAACATGTTTTAGGATTTCATATTCAGAACCTCCATTCATCATCTGACATTTCAGTGTGAGTCTCCTAAAGCCTCTCTTAAAAAGAAGCTCTTTAGTTCCAAGTGATTTCCCCACCGCTGTTTTCAGAAGCATTACCTACATTCAATAATCTAAGGGATGAAAAGAAGAAACATCATGTTTCACTACAAACTGTAGTAAAACTATAAATCTGTAATTCTGTTTCAAGGCATCTATACACAAATATGCACCATATTTTTTTAAAGAAAATTTTCTTCTGAACTTTTATATCAGTTCTAGTAAATGCTGATCTAGTTTCTAAGTTAGAGTACCCTCTAATTTATAGATAAGTTAACTTTCTCGCTAATAAAAAATGTAATAAAAATCCAACTGTCTACATATAATGTGAAATGACGTTAATTTAGTAAATTTTTTTTTCTTACTTGAAAGTTATCATGGTAACTATCCCAATTTTTCAGCAATTATTTGCAAACTGGGGTTTGACTCTTCATCATTCTTAGTTCTTAGGTATTACATCAACTAATCATAAACGTATATGTTTTATATTATAGAACATAATCATGCATAATTTCAGGTTTTAAAATTTTTATTAATCATTTTTTTGACAATGAATGGCAAAATTAATTTTGGTGCTCAAATTAATGAGTTAACAGGAATGGAGAACCAAATATCATATGTTCTCACCTATAAGTGAGAGCTAAGCTATAAGGACACAAATGCAGAAGAATGATATAATGGACCCTGGGGAGTTGGAGTGGGGGAGATTGGGAGAGATATAACGGATAAGAGACTAAATATTGGGTACAGTACACACTGTTCGTGTAATGGGTGCACTGAAATGTCAGAAATCACCACTAAAGAACTTATCTATGCAACCAGAAACCATATGTACCCCAAAAACCATTGAAATAAAAAATAGTGATTTAAATAATATAAAGGAATGATCATAGAAGAAAGCGTAATGTGAAAGAAAAGCAATAAATAATATGAACATACTCTTACTTAGGCAAGGATTATCACTATAGAACAAAAACATTTCCAGAGGTGATGACTTTCGGTTTACATTTTAGAGTTTACTGTACAGAAATCAGTTGTGGGATTTATAGATTAGTTTATTGAACCTCTGCTCCCATTTGGCCTTTACTCAACCTTCAAGACATTAACCAGGCAAATTTTACAGTTGTGGAGAAGGATACCAACTGGTTCTTTTGCCTATCAAAGACTTAGGTATACAATATATCTTTACATAAAAAAAAAAACCACCAAAAGTTAGTTGACTATCATTGCTTCTTTGAGATTTTGGTTTCATTTTCTTTGGAAATGTAAGTTATCCTCATAAATGTCTTCTTTTGAAAAGTATCTGTTCCTGTCCTTCACCCACTTTTGCTATAAGGCCAATAAACATATGAAATAATGCTCATCACCACTGGACATTATAGAAAGGCAAATCAAAACCACATTGAGATACCATCTCACGCCAGT
>CAUYLG010034005.1:0-16513 GCA_963573385.1 Cacajao melanocephalus
TGCTCCTGATAACACTTATCAGGAGGCCAGACATCCTACAGGCGCCTGCCTTCTCCAGGTAAGCTCCCCACACCCACTCCTGCATTCCACCCCTAGCCCCACACTCAGCACTAAATCATGCTGTCAGCCCAAAATTCAAAATCCCGCCGAGAGCCTGACCCATGGCAGCTCGCCAAGTCCGGGTCCAGTCTCTCTCTCTGACCAATACAGGTGCCGATGCTTTGTTTCCTCACCGGTCAATCTGTTGCCTGCTCCAGCCCACCTGTGGGTACCTCTGCTGGGCTGCCAATGGCAACTTGCCAAGTCCAGGTCCAGTCTTTCTACGACCAATGCAGTTGCCCATGCTTTGTTTCCCCACTGACCAATCTACTGCCCTTACCCCCAATAAAACTCCACGCCCAGAATGGCCGGGCGTGACTTCTCTGGCCTCTCTCTCTCTCTCTCTCCCTCCCCCGGGGCCACAGAACCTCGCCCGGGAGCTAAATAAACTGGAATTTAATTTGTCTCGTGCTGGCTTCAGTTTCTTCATTTTAAACTCGGCAATATCCTTACAAGAATAACCTTACAACAGTAATTAGCTTTCTTCTTCAGCCCTATTTTCTATAAATTCCCAATCAAAACCTATATCTTCAGTTAGTCCAAGCTTGAATAACCCATGAACAAGCTGTATTAGGTTTTTCCTTGCTGTTCTGCTTGGACTGAAGGAGTGTTTTGCACTATCTCGTAAAACAAGTTTTAGCAAGGTACGCAGTTATCCAGGTAGACTAAAATTGCTGCTTTCCTGGCAGCAGGTGGATTTGGACACAAGACTATGTTATAGTCATATGATATGAAGGAAATAATAAATGCATCTTCCAGATCAAGTCCTTTACAAACTTCTTACATTCTATTTCTTCTCTTTGTGCCTTCCCTGGAGCTGAAATGCAGATGTGATCCTGGTACACTAGCTTTAGTCATGCAGATGAAGGTACAATACTCTAGAAAACGGCAGAGCAATAAGATGGAAGGAACTGGAGACTCTGTACAATTTAGTGAAGCAGAGGTACGTAGGTGACTTGTCTCTCTGTTACATGAGAAAGAAAGACAGGAAAAAGCCCACTCAACCCATACTATCATATTCTTACAACCCCTGAAATTTTAGGTCTCTCTGTCCCAACAGTTTAGTCTATACCCTGACTGATTCGGATTGCCTTCTATCTCTTAGAGACTCACAATCAAACTTTCATTCATCATCTCTGTTTCCCCAATGTTGTAGGACAGGTAAGCTGTACCACAAATTGTGACAATTAATCAATAAGGCCATGCGTATTTTATAACGATTAGTAATGTCTTCTTAAGAGTGGGGCCCTATGATCAGCAGCCTCTAAGATGGCCCACAGTGATCTCCACTTTCTGGTTTTATGCCTGTGTGATCCCTATCCCTGCCCCGCTGAGTGTGGGCTATCCCTTGTAATTCACTTCTAAAGAACAAAATATGGCAAAGTGATTCTGTGATTAGGTTATAAAGAGATTTGGCTTCAGTCTTGAATGGCTGCTCTCACTCTCACCAGCTGCTGTGTTGTGAGGCACTCTATGGAGAGATCCACGTGCCAAGGAAGTTAAGGCTTCAGTGAATAGCTAGAGAGAAACTGAAGCCCTGAGTCTAACAACCTGTAGAGAACTGAACCCTGTCAACACCCATATACGTAAGCCTGGAGGCAGATTTCCCCAACATTCGAGGCTTCACATGAAACTGCAGCCCTGTCTGACAACATGATGGCAGGTAGAGACTTTGAGGCAGAGGCACCCAGATAAGCTGTAGCTAAATTCCTCATCCATAAAACCATGAAATAATAAGTATTGTTTTAAGCTTCTACATTTTGAAGTTAATTTGTTATGCAGCAACAGATTGGCTACTATGGAACCACATTTCATGTTCTTTCTATAGTATATAGCACAGTGCCATGCGCCTAGCAGGTATTCAAACAATGTGTTTGTCAATATTGCTCTAGCAATACTAAATCATAAACAGTACTCGAAAGTGAAATTTTCCCATTGGTCACATTATGTAACTACTGGCGATACAAATTCTGGTAAGGGGGGAGCCTCTGAAAGATCTAATCAATCTTGAGAAATGTGAAGAGAAAAATTTAATCTTAAGATTAAATTTAATTAGGATTAGTTTAGAAGTCATTTATCAGTTAGTTTAGAAGTCATTTATCAGTTAAAGGTATGGGCTTTAGAATCAGGCAGACTTGACTCTGAATTTGAGATCACAAACACACTGTCTGACCAGAACCACAGAGCTAATAATCCATGTTACTACCAAAGGGAAATATACAAAGGAGGATATTTGGATAACATATTCATATCAAAGAAAAATGTTTTAACACATAAATAGAAAGGTTTTTGAAGTTATACACACATATATATATACACATAAAAACAAAGATTTTTGAAGTTTTATATATATACATATATGTATATATATATCTACATACACGTATATATATATATATCTACATATACACATATATATATATATATATCTACATACACACACATACACCTCACATAGAAATTTTTAAAAATTGTATAGATTAGTTTGATAGGCAAACTATTTGGAGGGAAAGCTTGACTATATCAGACCAAAGAGATGTTACTATATTACCTGTCTTATCGTGTCACCTTCCTGATTACTAACTGTAATCATTTTATCTTCACCACCTAAAGCAAGCAGATTTTCTGCATTCCAACATCCACAAGTGATTCTCTTAGTATGTTTTCCTGAAAAAGAGATGATTTTTGTATAGACATTTTGAGACAGATTTCTCAAAGAAAAAAAATCTGTGATGCCAATGTGAATATACCAAGAGATTAAAAAGACAAGAATTTAGAATCTCATCAAAGCAGTTAATGTCTAAGCAACCTTATTTAAAACAGTTTATTACCAAGGTGTCAATCAAAATAATGGCATATAAAGGCAATACTGTTTTCTAAATGTTTATCTGGATATAAGCACAGGCCCTAATGTAAAAAGATATTCTGCTCCTTGACAAGTTTTGTTTATTTACCATATAACCAAACCTGCAAAGATAATGCCTTTTTTTTTTTTTTTTTTTTTTTTGAGACAGGATCTGGCTCTGTCACCCAGGCTAGAGTGCAGTGGTGTGATCTCAGCTCATTGCAACCTCTGCTTCCCAAGCTCAAGCCATCCTCCCAACTTAGCCTCCCAAGTAGCTGGGACTACAGGCACATGCCACCACACCTGGCTAATTTGTTTGTTTTTTTTTTTTTTTTGAGAAGGAGTCTCACTCTGTTGCCCAGGCTGGAGTGCAGTGGTGCAATCTTGGCTCATTGCAACCTTTACCTCCCAGGTTCAAGTGATACTCCTGCCTCAGCCTCCCAAGTAGCTGGGATTACAGGGGCACGCCACCATACCTAGCTAATTTTTGTATTTTTAGTAAAGACAGGGTTTCACCATATTGGCCAGGCTAGTCTTAAACTCCTGACCTCAGGTGATCTGCTGCCCCCTGGCCTCCCACAGTGCTGGGATTACAGGTGTGAGCCACCACGCCTGGTTCGTTGCCCAAGTTGGTCTCCAACTCCTGAGATCAAGCAATCCGCCTACCTTGGCCTCCCAGGGTGCTGGGATTACAGGTGTGAGTCACCACGCCTGGCTCCAAAGATAATGTCTTAAAAGAAGTAAATCCCAAAACAGTGAAGTTAATTTTACTTATATTCAGCTTGATGGTGTGATAGACCTTTGACCTAAGCAGATTTAACATTCACAGTTTAACTGTTCATATATAACTAAAAGAGGCAGGGGGTATAGTGGCTCATGCCTATAATCCCAGCACCTTGGAAGGCTGAGGTGGGAGGACTGCACGAGCCCAGGAGTTCAAGACCAGCCTAGGCAACACAGTGAGACTTTGTCTCTACAAAAATTTAAAAAAAAAAAAAAATTAGCCAGGTCTGGGGGCGCACGCCTGTAGTCCCAGCTACTCAGGAAGCTGAGGTGGGAGGATCACTTGAGCCTAGGAGATTGAGGCTGCAGTGAGCTGTAATCATACCACTGCACTCTAGCCTAGGTGACAGAGCAAGACCTTATCTCTCAGAAAAACAAAAACAGTTACAACTAGAAGATATAAAATAATTTATGATAATACTGATGTACCTGTATGAATGCACCCCAGCAAGACTTGTGTTAAAAACTGTGTAACTAAGCTAATGAGTAATGTCAGATAACCATTAACTATCGGGAAGCTTTTTCATTAGGTCTTCTAGCCAGTGCAAAAACTACATCTTTGGCTGGGCGCAGTGGCTCACGCCTGTAATCCCAACACTCTGGGAGGCCAAGGTGGGCGGATCACCTGAGGTCGGGAGTTCGAGACCAACCTGACCAACATGGAGAAACTCCATCTCTACTAAAAATACAAAAAGTTAGTCGAGCATGGTGGCGTGCACCTATAATTCCAGCTACTCGGGAAGCTGAGGTAGGAGAATCGCTTGAACCTGGGAGTTGGAAGTTATGGTGAGCTGAGATCATACCACTGCACTCCAGTCTAGGCAACAAGAATGAAACTCTGCCTCAAAAACAAAAACAAAACAAACAAACAAAAAAACAATTTTTTGGGGGGAAATCACATGCTTAACACTATGAGCATTTTTGAAGGTCTTGGGATAGATAAATCCTCGAGTCCCAAGGGTAATTCTACTAATGAGAATAGTTAAGTGTATAGATTCTGGAGCCAGACTGCCTAGCTTTGACTCTTAGCTCCACTACCTACTGAAAAAACCTTAGGTAAGTTACTTAACCTTTTTTTTTTTTTTTTTTTTTTTTGTGATGGGGTCTCACTCTTGCCCAGGCTGGTGTGCATTGGTGTAATCTCGGCTCACTGCAGCTTCTGCCTCCTGGGTTCAAGCAATTCTCCTGCCTCAGCCCCCCCAAGTAGCTGGGATTATAGGAGCCCACTATCACGCCTGGTTAATATTTTTGTATTTTTTGTAGAGACGGGGTTTCATCATGTTGGCCAGGCTGGTCTCAAACTCCTGACCTCAAGTGATCCACCTGCCTCAGCCTTCTAAAATGCTGGAATTATTGGCATGAGCCACCACGCCAAGCCAAGCTTTCTATTTCTTACTCATTTCACCCATAAATAGGGAAAAATAGCAGGACTTCTCGTAGGGTTGAGGTTCAAGTGAATTAAAGCACTGACCAAAGTGCTAGGCACATACGAAATGCTATCAAAGTGTCAGCTATTTTAGCTGTTACTGAAAGCAGAGACCACATTCATTTTATTCTTCATAGAATCTAATACAGTACTTATGCAGAAAGCAGGTATTAAATAAAATGGTTAAGTGAGTGGACACTGAGCCAGGAGTTTGCCTGGTGTGTCAGAGGCTCAGAAAGGACAGTATGGTTGCAGCAGACAAATGAAGAGGGAAGAATATGAGGTGAAGTCAGAGAGGTTGCAAAGGCCAGATTATGGAAGATTTGTTCTGGCCATTTTAAGGCCTGTGGCTTTGATTCTGGGTGAGACAGAAACCATTGAAGAGTTCTGAGCACAGGCCTCATTCTGGCCTCTGGGTTGAAAAGATTCTATAGTGGGGCAAGAGTTG
The DNA here is from genome assembly GCA_963573385.1 of Cacajao melanocephalus. Classification (NCBI taxonomy): domain Eukaryota; kingdom Metazoa; phylum Chordata; class Mammalia; order Primates; family Pitheciidae; genus Cacajao; species Cacajao melanocephalus. The sequence continues at coordinate 5,602 of CAUYLG010034005.1, forward strand.
AAGTGGAGAGGCCAGTAAAGAGGAGACTGCAGAAATTAAGGTAGAAAATGTTTGAGACCACACCATGGTGGTAGCAGTAGAGGTGGTAAGACAGGCTGGATTCTGGAGATATTTTAAGGTTGAGTCTGTAAGATCTTCTGATAAATTAGATATGGAGAGTATGGGAAAGAAAAGAGTCAAGGATGGCCCTAAGCCTTGGTCTAAAGATTTGGAAGAATAAAATGTTAGCAACGGTGGAAAGAAAAGCTCAAGAGGGTTTTGGAGATACCAAATTTGGAGTGTTTACTAGACACCTCATTGAAGATGTTGAGTAAGCAGTTGGATGTAGGAGTCTACACGGTGGAAGAGATATAAATTTGGGAGTTTTCAGGATACGGACAGTATTTCAAATCAGGAGACCAGAACACAAAAGTGAAGGAAATATTCAGAGAAGATCCTGGGGCTATAGAAGAGATTTTGCTGATCATAGGTTAAGGGACTTGGGTGTCATACTGGAACTGGGTGTCTAAAGAAATAGGCATTAGAAAGGGGAAAAGACTATACAAAGACAAGCAGGAAGATGCCAAAGACAAACGTCTTTCTATGCCCAAGAAAGGGAGAAGAAAATCTCTTCCTCCTCCTCCTCTACATATACCTCAAGGCCCTTTTGCTACCAGTGCTCAGAAGTCGAGTTAGTCTTAACATTAACAATAACAGTTAATAAACAAATTAAGTTAAGGTTGATTTTTGTAACTTAAAAAATTTTAGTTTAACTTTTCAAATAGTTCAATGACATTTAATGTTTAGTGATAGCACCAAAATGAATGCTGAACATTAAAAAGATACATATATGTAAAAATAATTTGAAATGATTGTCTTCAATGGAAGGGCACTTTTTCAAGTATCTGTGGGTACCACTATCTCCAGAGTGTAATTCCTTTATTAGCAGTAAGTTATACTTTTCCTGGCCACCTGGATGCAATTAAGCCCACTAGGTTCTACCACTCATCATCATGATGTCACAATAATTGACAAGAATAGATGTTTCTTCTTGGGTATTCAGAGGGGATGCCAAGTGACCAGAAGTTGGGGGAATGAAAGAGCTGAAAGAAGGTCACACAAGGAACCCATAAAAACATCCTCTGGCTGCATACTCTGAGGCAAACAGAACTCATAGTCCATACCTAGATTTAACTAGGATTTGGAGAGGGTGAGGGGTCAGAATTAGGAATCTTGATATAGTCTATCTAAGCAGTAAATGTTTTAATATGCCTACTATTTGGACTAAAATTACCACATATTATAATGTAACTAAATTAACTAAAATTAATAACAAAAATAGCACATATTATCAATATGTGTTCATATGCATATGAGCTATTCCCTGTCCAGAGGTACAATCTGGGTGAGAAAGGACAAATGGAAGCCATGCTATTAATGTCCTGATGTCAAAGGCACAGGCCGACTTTAACTCAATCTATTCTATGTACCCTGGGAAGTTCTTAGTAAGCAGTGAAGAGGGATCTTCATGTTTAGCTAAATTTAAGAATTCGGGGGGACATGGGGAGGGGGTTCATACTACAAAATTTCCCTTGCTAGATCAGGGAAATCCGAGGCAGCAGAATTTACATTTAGGCAAAGCATCTCAAATATTTAGCAGCGTTTCCAGCTATCACCTACCAAGGACAGGAATCTTTCGAGATGTCTGACGATTATAAATAAGCAAATTTCCTTTAACAGTTCCAACAGCCAGGAAACTTCCAATTTTTGACCAAAGAAGGAAAGACATTTGATCCCTGTAACATTAAGATATAAATTACTAAACAATTCATGATCATAACCTCTGAACAGTCCTTTAAAAAAGTACTCCATGGATAATTTTAACGTCTACTTAGAAGCCAAAGTATAAAATACAACTTAATGCTTTAGGACAAAGACTAAATGCTACAGACATTTTGGAGATTCTATAGGATGATCTGAGGGTCAGTTAGACTCAAAATACAAATGTTTAATGAATGTAGACTTCAATTTAGTTATGATAGAACCTCAAAATTCATGAGATCACCTATATTTATTAATTTATTAGTGTTAGTTTTACCTCTAAATGTGATTAAAAATATTAATGGATGGTGAAACCTCATGCTTTAAAAAAGTGGCATCCAATAACATAATACATTAAATGGGAAAAATCATTGGGAATTCATGACCTTAAAAAGAATATATCTTTTCTAGTTCTGTCACTATTAAGAGTAGCTCAAAAGCAGGTAGAAAACACTTTTTTTGCCAGCTGGGTGCAGTGGTTCACGCCTGTAATCCCAGCACTTTGGGAGGCCGAGGTGGGCGGATCACCTGAGGTCGGGAGTTCAAGACCAGCCTGAACAACATGGAGAAACCCTGTCTCTACTAAAAATACAAATTAGCCAGGTGTGGTGGTGCATGCCTATAATCCCAGGTACTCGGGAGGCTGAGGTGGGAGAATCGCTAGAACCTGGGAGGCAGAGGTTGTAGTGAGCAGAGATTGTGCCATTGCACTCCAGCCTGGGCAACAAGAGTGAAACTCCAGCTCAAAAAAAAAAAAAAAAGAAAGAGAGAAAAAAAACCCCACTTTTGCCCACCACCAGTTCTTACAGTTCTTCCATGCATTCTAGGATTCAAAAGGCTGAAGTGTTATACAGTTCCCTACCAAGGGGAAGCAGAACCTCTTGGAGAGTACCTCTTTCCATATACTGAGAAAAGAAATCACAATGAGTCAAGAACAGTGGTTCTCAAAATTTGAAATCAGAACCAGCAGCATTATCTGGGAACTTGTGAGAAATTCCAGTTCTCAGATCCCAGCCCAGACATACTGACTGAGGAACCCTGAAAGTGGCCTCCAGCTACCTGTGTTTTAATAATCCCTCCAGGAGATTCTGACGCACCTAAACTTTGAGCACCACGGACAGACCATGGTATGGTTTTCAGACAGCAACGCTGCTTCCAATAATGTTGAGGACAGTGATAAAAGGACAAAAGAGTAAGTTTAAAGAGGTTTCCTCTGGCTAAATTAGGAGAATTTGAGGATTAAAATTTACGTACTTAATTGATACAAGTTGAGTTTGTGAAAGGTTGTAAAATCATGATGTTACTTGGAAGAGAAAAAAATAATTTAAAGTATATGGGAAAATTAGTTGTATAATAGAAGCATATAATGTTTAGTTAAAAAATTAATTTTAGTAAGTAAGGGAATAGTAACATCAGGCTGCTAGGTTCTTCTATTAAGTATCTATTTTACAAAAGATAAATAGGCATTTAAATTTTTTTTTCCTTGTTTTAAGTAGGTACATAGCTGCAATAATGTGCCTCTCAGATTTCCCTCTGCCTGCAGAAAGTGTAACTGACCAAGAGCCCCAACTGCTAACTTTGGAATCCATCACCTCAATGAGCCAGGCTGTGCTTTCTCATGCGCTGCTCCCAGACAATGACTGAGTGAGGGAGAGATAACTGCTGAGGCCCATTCCTGGGCAGGACTCCTTTGACAGGTAACTTTTGCCCAAAGACTCCCAACAGGCCTAGCTGAACTTTCTTAATCAGAACTGTGCTACAATTTAATGGGCTGGGCATGGTGGCTCACGCATATGATCCCCTCACTTTGGGAGGCCGAGGTGGGAGGATCTGATCTGAGGTCAGGAGTTGGAAACGAGCCTGGCCAACATGGTGAAACCCCATCTCTACTAAAAATACAAAAATTAGCTGGGTGTGGTGGTGGGCACCTGTAGTCCCAGCTACTTAGGAGGCTGAGGCAGGAGAATTGCTTTGACCTGGGAGGCAGAGGTTGCAGTGAGCCAAGATTGTGCCACTGCACTCCAGCCTGGGCAACAGAGGGAGACTCCATCACAAACAAAACAAAACAAAACCAAAACCAAACACAAAAACCTGAGCTACAATTTAAGATGCCTCTACCCAACCTTACTTCTTTCCCTCTCTTATTTATAAGGGTCAGACATGCACTGCGGTCTGACAGCTCTTCCAGTCTCTTCTCCTAACCTCTCTCTGTTCCCTCACAGGCTTTTCCTGTAATAAATCTCTTACACATTTAATCCTGTCTTGAGACTCCTTCAAAGAACATATGAATAAAAGTAATTTTGCATGAGCTAAAAATAATATCAGAGAAAAGAACTGTATAACAAGAACAAGATCTGATCAGCAACAGTGATCACATATAAGATAAACATTAGTCCATTCAATAGTTTATCAGCACTGACAGTCACACCACAACCAACTAGAAAGAAAGTGTTAAATATTGTGTTCTAAGAAGATCAAGTCATCAAATGTCCTCAAAAGAAGAGCTAACTGAACAGACTCCATCCCTCTTCTCTTAGGAGATAGGGCCTGCAGAAAGCCCTGCAAATTCCAATATGATACTAAAGCATATGTAAATTTCCAATAATGCTACTGGATTAAGACAATGTATAACAATCACATTATTTCTGGCCAAGCAAAAGTTAAAGAATATATTCTCCTAGGGAAATGTATAGGTTATAAAAAATTATAACCTATGTATAAGACATAGGCTTAAAAGAATTTTACTAATATGACAACTGAAGGTCAATTTAAAAAGACACTGAGAAGGATGCCTAGTACTCAGGTCCAAATTGCCTTGGGAAAAGCAACCATATTCTGTGATCCATCTAAGAATGAATTGGTTGGTGAAGCAGATGTTACATAGAGGGACCCAAGTAAATGGTAGCTGTTATTGTAATTGTCATTAAAATAAAATTAAGGTTGCTTTACTGTTGATGTTTATATTTAATGTCTAAAGGACTTTTGTATATATAAAAGCATACCCACTATTGTTTGTTCTTTATTCAAAGGTCAATCTGTTACACTAGTTAGTAAACAAAACAAATAAATAAGGTGTTGTACTATTTAAGGTGTCTGAATCACCTGGAGGGCTTATTAAAACACAGGTAGCTGAGGGCCACTTTTAAGGTTCCTCAGTCACTATGTCTGGGCTGGGATCTGAAAACTGACATTTCTCACAAGTTCCCTATGTGTATGTTTGGAAAGAAATGACTATATCCCAGTTACATAATTAAATGACTACTTCTGTTAAGTCTAGCCAGGAGTAGAGTAAATACTGCTATAATCCTAAAAGAGTATAAAAGCATATATAGGAAAAATAAATGAATTCAACTCATTGAATTAATGTAATAGTTTTAGTTAAGCGCCACCACAGTAAGTTTTGTAATAATTATATTTGGATAAGTTTTGTATACTATTTAAGGTATCTGAAGTACTCAAAAGACTAACTTCAGATAAATCCTATAAATGGAACCTAAATTGCTTAAAAGCATTTATTTACTAAGGAATAACTGAACCTAGAGGAAGCAAGGTGGGTACAACAGAACCTTCTTAAATAGAAGTACTTAAGAAAAATTGATATTCAAAATTTTATTTATTAACTAGCTAGTGTAACAGATTGGCCTTTGAATAAAGAACGAACAATTGGGGTATGCTTTTGTATATACAAAAGTCCTTTAGACATTAAATATAAATACCAACAGCAAAGCAACCTTAATTTTATTTTAATGACAATTACAATAACATCTACCATTTACTTGGGTCTTAATTTCATGCCTGGCCATGACATACATTTAACATCACTACAATCCTGAGATGATGTGGAAAAACAGACACCGTGGGGAGACAGAGAGCTGGAGGCAGAGATATGCCAGTTAGAAACACCCAGGGATTAATTATGCACTTTTCTCTGAGTGAGAACATGACCTTACTGTTGCTGAATTTGGCTCAAGAACCAGTACTTGAAGTTTATTAAACATTCCCTTGAATGGAAGCACAGAGTGTATAAAATCTTTCTGAAAAGTGATGTAAACCCAAAGTGTAAGAGGACAGAACAAGAAATGAAGGTTCTTAGATTAAGGAAGACTTTACATTGGTAGATAGTATCTTCTGCAGCTACATGCCTCAACAGCCACTTTGGAGGGTCAAAGGCACTGCACTCACTTGGTTCTATCCGGTCCTGTTCTACATGACCACCTTGCTTTCTCTGGGTTCAGTTATTTTTTAGTGAATAAACTGGAAACTTACAGTCTAGTCTCACAGCATGTATATGATCTCTTCCCCCCCACCTGAGGGGTACATGAAGCCACGAAGCAGATGTTATACCCATGTCACACAGATGAAGAAACTGAGGTTTGGAGAGGGGTTAAGCAACGTGTCCAAGGTCAAAATGGCAAAGTTTTAGTTGGAAATACTGACAAGTTTTTCTTTTCCATATTGGAAACTGGTTTCTATTTGAGCAGGTATCTGTCATTTATTCTGTCTGCCCAAGATTTTTTTCCATTTGGGAACTCCCCTGCCCTTCACCTTTCCTTTCACTTGGTGGGCGTACCAATCCATAGCCCTGCCTACTGCACTCAGAGACCTTTTGAGGAACTGAATGGGCTCTGGTGATGTAAAGGCACATGTTCTTTTCTCTGGCATGACTTGCTGTGAAGAATGATATACTCCGATAGCTACCAGAGTTGTGGGTGAGAATCTGATTTAGAATGGAGTTAACATAGAGAAAAAAAGAGCTGAGCGATGGAGAAAGTCTTCATTGCACCTTTATAACTCCTAGATCCAGCCATGCCTACAGTCAAGCCCATCTCTGGATTTTCCCGTATATATTTTGTCTCATCTCTGCACTTCTTAGTCTGTTCCACTGAAAGCAACTGTTTAAGAAGCTATTTATATTTCACAATGATAACAATTTCATTCTAATTGGGTAAAATTAATAGAAGGATTATATATACAATAATAAAATAATCTTTTTCTTTTATAAGAAAATAACTCAGTGAGGTAATTTTAAAATGAAAGTAGTAAAGAATTGTTAGCATCAAACCTACAAATATTCATGTCTTTAAGTGAAGCTTTAAAAAATAAAAAAGTTATCTTACCTCATGCCATTGTCTAACTGGCTAGTCTTATTTGTGTTGGCATCCCAAAGATAAATGCAGCTAGATTTCTCAGCAATCACTGCTAGGATGTCTCCGTCTTTATCCCAATCCATGGCAACACAGATGCTTTTCAAAAAGAGACCAAAATATCACTATATATTTTTTAAAAGTAAAATCACTATTTGTGATTTTTGTCTATAACAAGACTATTCAATCTATTTTGAAGAGATAAACTCTGTAAAATGAGAAATACAACTCACTATTCACTGCATGGGTAATAGTGACTTCAATTTTTTGCAGTTGTTGAGGGGATGGTAAAATTTAAAATTTTACTTTTAATACCATTTTCATATGTTACATTAAATATAACTATGTTTAAGTTAGATTTTCTTAAATCCTATAAAGAACGCTGCCTTTTGATAAAACAAACTCATCAAGCACCTTCTTTCCCTCTATCCCACCTTCTTTCCCTCAAGTTTTGAAAGATTATTTTAGATTGACACAAAGGAAAAGAAGGTATTATAAGAAACAAAGTTACGCCCCAGGCATGGTGGCTTATGCTTGTTATCCCAGCACTTAGTGAGGTCAAGGCAGGAGGACTGCTTGAACCCAGGAGTTTAAGAGGAGCCTGGGCAACATGGCAAGATGGGAATCTCTATTAAAAAAAATAAAGAAAAAAAATGAGCTGGGTGTGGTGACATGCACATGCTACTGAGCTACTCAGGAAGCTAAAGTGGGAGGATTACTTGAGCCCGGGCAAGGCTGCAACGAGCCGTATTTGTGCCACTGCACTCCAGCTTGGGAGACAGAGTAAGACCCTGTTTCCAAAAAAAAAAAAAAAAGAAGCAAAGTTATAGCTAGATAAATTGAATTGTTGGGTAGACTGTAAAAAAGGGAAAGACTGAATTCTGAAGTGGTAAATAAGCAACCAGCCTACTTTCCTTCCCTTCCTCCCTTCCTCCCTTCCTTCCTTGCTGGAGTGCCGTGGTACCATTATAGTTCGCTATAACCTCAAACTCCTGGGCACAAGTGATTATAGTTCACTATAACCTCGAATTCTTGGGCTTCAGTGATCCTTCTGCCTCAGCCTCCCAAAGTACTGGGATTACAGGTGTGAGCCCTTGTGTCTGGCCATTATTTTCTTTTTTTTTTCTTAGAGACGGAGTTTTGCACGTGTTGCCCAGGCTGGAATGCAATGGCATGATTTTAGCTCACTGCAACCTGCGCCTCCTGGGTTCAAGCAAATCTCCTGCCTCGGCTTCTTGAGTAGCTGGGATTACAGGCATGTGCCACCATACCCAGCTAATTTTGTATTTTTAGTAGAGATGGGGTTTCACCATGTTGGTCAGGCTGGTCTTAAACTCCTGACCTCAGGTGATCCACCCACCTCAGCCTCCGAAAGTGCTGGGATTACAGGTGTGAACCACCGTGCCTGGCCTCTGCCATTATTTTCATTTATATCTTGGTGGAAAATAAGAAGAGTAATTTGATTAAGGTAACAACACAGTTATAAATAGGAAATGGTCTATTTAACATGATTCTTGCTATTATTCCAAAATGTGTATTATAAAAACTTTACAAATTCTTATATACTTAATAAGAATATTTACCGTTTCTTCTCTGATGCTATTTTTCATTTAGAGACACTTGCTTCTTGGGTATTAGCTAACCCATACTTTGATTTATATTAAGGACACTTGGGAATTACTTTAATTATTTTATTATTCAAAATGTTGTTCATGTTTTAGGATCTTCATTTTCTAAAATATACTCAGAGATTTGGGGAGTATGGAAGACGGAAGCTTTCAAATTATTGATAAAATGATCTGCTAATTAAAGATTACGTATTTAACAGCATTATCTTTATCTGGGGATCCTCTGTCAGTCAAATTCCACCATTACGAATACAGCAAAACAATCCAGAAGAAATGAGGCCATTATGTAACAAATAGACGTCACAGAGATCATGCAATAAAGCTCACACAATTTACTCAGAGACATTTTTTACTGAATGCCTTCTTTTTATTTCACATATAATCACAGCTTCTTTGACCTCTGTTTCCAGGAACATAGAAAGCAGAAGCCACAATTAAGAGAGTTAATGGAAAATGCCAAAATGATGGCATTAGGTAGGTGGGGCAGGGCAGGAGGTAGGAAAGGCTGTTAGAGACTGAGAGAAGTAAAACCTGATTTTCAAAAATAGTAAACTACAAAAAACATACATGAATTTTAAAAGCACAGCAGCATAAGTCAGTTTAGGTGAGGAACTCTATCCATCTTAATAACCACTAAGACTATAAGTAGAAAAACTAATACAGGTAGCGATTACACTGAATCATTAAAAATGCTTCAATTATGCTTAGTATAATCTAGAATGATTTCCTGAAAATGGATACCCTTTACAAAGTTACATGAAAAGTAAGGGTTTTCCAACAATTTATTAGAGATGAAAAACTAAAGTAGATACAGGTTTATCTTATCTGCCTATACATACACTAAGATTTGTTTATAATTTAAAAGAATTCTTTCGTGTGGACTCAATGCTTTCACATGGTGTGACTTAAAATCTTGCCTTAAGGTTTCTCTGTGAGTGTTTATAGATAGAATAAATAAATGGGTGTTTATAGATAGAAACTTTAATTCATAAACTATATCTCTATATATTTCATAACTACTTATGGCTAAAAATATCCCTTTGCAAATGGAAAAAGCAAAAGATTCTATTTGATCATAATTTTAAGGTAGTATTTAAAAAAATCTTTTAGGCAACAAAGCTTGACAGGTTTTTAAATCTACTTCTGTACTTACCCAGGTAAGTTAATTTCACTTCTTTTTTGACCATGGCGATCAAAGATTTTCACAATATGATCAGCTCTGAAAGCAATTGGAACATAAAGACTTGATTTAAAATTTTTTTATTTTGGGGAATGGAGTCTCCCTCTGTCCCAGGCTGCAGTGGTGCCATCTCGGCTCCCATCAACTTCTGCCTCCCAGGTTCAAGCAATTATCCTGCATCAGCCTCCCAAGTAGCTCGGATTACAGGCACCTGCCACCACACCTGGCTAATTTTTGTATCTTTGTAGAGATGGGGTTTCACCATGTTGGCCAGGGTGGTCTCAAACTCCTGGCCTCAAGTGATCCACCTGCCTTGGCCTCCCAAAGTGCTGGAATTACAGGAGTGAGCCTAAATGTTTCTTTCATTTATCTCTGGATATAAAGGTGCCATCCAGGTGATTTCAGTGTTTTCTCCTGATAGTTTCATAATTTGTATCGAAAAAGTTACTACCAGAGAAAAGGTTCTATGAACTTTGATGTTAATGGAGATGAATATATTCCTTTTCCTACCATACAACTGTTATTCAAAAACTTTAACTGAGGCCAGGTTCACTTGAACCTGGGAGGTGGAGGTTGCAGTAAGCTGAGATTGGGCAACAAAACTAGACTCTGTCTTAAAAAAAAATAACTTTTACTGAGTAGATGGTGTTGTTACATGGGCATACAACCATTGTTTAAAACATTCATTGGTTTCTTACCCTGTTACTGCAAGGTAGTTTCCTGATGTTTTTTGCCAGGCAAACTGTATTGGTGCACCAAGCCAACTCTTTTCTAGCAATGAGAAAACACGCTGAAAAATAAACACAATTTTTAGTATTTTCTTTTATTTTTTTTTTTTTTATTTTTGAAAGAAAGAAAAAGAGAGGAAAGAAAGTGAGAGTGAAAGAAAGAAAAAAAAGAATGTAAGAGAGAAAGAAAGAGGAAAGAGGGAGAGAGAACGGGATTCTTGTTCTATTGCCCAGGCTAGAATGCAGTCTAAAAATGGGTATTAAAAACCTCTTTTATGCCAATAATTGTGCTAACAATGGAGACAGGAAGGAATAAGAGATGAAAATAACAAACAAGCAGCCAACCAATATTTTATTTAAACCTGTGAAATGCTATGCAATTGCTGAGGAGTGATTTACTTCCAATTATGTGGTCACTTTTAAAATAGGTGT
>CAUYLG010034008.1:116-44576 GCA_963573385.1 Cacajao melanocephalus
AGTCGTGGGGGGTGGGGGTGGGGGGGGGGTGTTGTGCCCAGACAACACCCCTGCCCACACCCCCGGGGTAAACATCACAAAACCCCCCACAAAAAAAAAAAAAAAAAAAAAAAAAAAAAAAGGAAAAAAAATTGCTTAATTTTAGTTTCTAAGGCTATTTTTCATTTGACTGCTTCATTTAAAATGCCTCCACTTTTGCTATTCATACTTAATAATTGCAGCAGTAAATATAGATATTTGGTTTCAACAAATGCTCTTACCTCAGATTTCAACTTCTATATAAATTAAAATGTCTAAGCTTCTTCCCTGCCCCCCAAAACTAGACAGACCTTTAATCGAGCTTTTTTTGAAGCTGCATTTTAATAAGATGCCACTAAACCACCTGATGTCTCTGGGGTCCATTTGTTATTTACAAAAGAGCAAGAAAGACCAGGCATTTTCACTGATCTCTAACTACGAGTCAGAAAAATCTAAAGAAACAAAGCAGAATTTTATTTCAGGAAATATGCTTACACTTCAGCTCAGATACTGGCTACAAATGTGCTACTCACCTTCTGAGGGTTCAGAACTTTAATGACTTGTGTGATGGTCCCCGTGTTAAATGCTGGGACAATGCTGCTGCTAGGAGACAGAAGCTGCAGCTGGAATGTCTAGGGGGGAACAAAGGGCACTCTTCAGAAAAAGAAACACGCAATGCTAGGTCAGAGATATCAAAAAACATTTAGACACCGAGATGTCAAGCAACAGATTTCACTACTAAGTTTTGCCTACTACTTGTTTTCTAACATCAGGAATTCATAGCACGTGAGCTGACTCACTGTGTGGTATTTATAAAAACCCACTGTTCAGTTCTTGGATCATAACAACTAGCAATAAACCATACTCTCTGGCAGAAGGAATTTTAGCCTATCTCTTTTCAAAAGCTGACCAATTCTTGTTCTGGCAACTTCACTTAATAGTAACTGATCAACTATGCAAGTAAAATACAGGTGGTTTTAACTTAAAAAACAGCCCGAAAGAAACGAAAAGAAAAGCTTTCCAAAAATAGCAAACCAACATACTGGTCACCAACTATAAGCTTCTATGCTTTTTTGTGTGGTTGGACGACTGGGACCCAGAGACTTGAACTTTTGTTTTTTAAAGCCTGCATAATCTAGAATGTCTCAAGGCCTTCTCTCCACATGACAAAGAGGTAAAAGAAAGACTTCCAGAACCAGCCTATATAGCAAAAGACCTAGATAAGCCAAACACCACAATTTGTTGAACGCTGGTAGGGTTTTATTTGCTTGTTTATAGAAATAAGAGATGAAAGTGCTATAAAGAGCAAGCTAGGTAAACCATACTGTACTATGTAGCTATTCTATAAACTAGAATTTGGAAATCTTTGCTAAAAGTAGATTAGACTTCTAAAATATTTAAGAGCGAGAGAAATACACTAGTCTTTTCTAGGGCCAAAAGTTACAAGAGTGAGATTCACTCTCAGTGCACAGATATATTACACTGGGGGGCTGGGCATGGTAATCCTAGCATTTTGGGAGGCTGAGGCAGGCAGATCACCTGAGGTCAGGAGTTCTAGACTAGTCTGGCCAACATGGTGAAATCTCATCTCTACTAAAAATACAAAAAATTAGCTGAGAGTGGGGGCGCCTGCCTGTAATCCTAGCTACTTAGGAGGCTGAGGCAAGAGATTTGCTTTAACTCAGGAGGCAGAGGTTGCAGTGAGCCAAGATCACACCACTGCACTCCAGCCTGGGCAACAGAGTGAATCACCATTTCAAAAAAGAAAAAAGAAAACGTGTGTGTGTGTGTGTGTGTGTGTGTGTGTGTGTACAGTCTTATCCATAATTCTACTGCCACATTAAATTATGTAAGCTAAAATATTATTCATTACTACTGTATTTCATTAAATGTAAGATACCATCAATTGTAATTCACACCATTATTTTATGTACCACTGAGATAGAAAACATGCAGCCCATTAAACTATGACAAGATATCAATTTTAAAATGTACCCCGCAGGGCTCGGTGGCTCACACCTGTAATCCCAGCACTTGGGAGGCCAAGGTGGGCGGATCACCTGAGGTCAGGAGTTCAAGACCAGCCTGACCAACATGGAGAAACCCCATCTCTACTAAAAATGCAAAATTAGCCAGGCGTGGTGGCACATGCCTGTAATCCCATCTACTCAGGAGGCTGCGGGAGGAGAATCGCTTGAACCCAGGAGGCAGAGGCTGCGGTGAACTGATATCACACCATTGCACTCCAGCCTGGGCAACAAGAGCAAAATTCTGTCTTAAAGAAAATAAGTAAAATAAAATATACCCCAATTTCAGGAACATTAAAACACAAAAATAATATGTAGAACCTATAAAATATGACATTTTAAAGTTGAAAATACATCATCATGCTGCACTGTACAGTACACCACCAAAAACAAGGTCTTTAATAGCAGAGGTGATAAGTCGCTAGAGCAGCAGCCTAGAGTAAAAAGTATAAAACCTAAGTTGCAGAAACTAAACATACTGAGCATTGAACAGATGAAAAGTGCTTCAAACAGTGCCTAATTTAAAAAATCTACTTATTCCTTTATGCAGTCTTAGCAAGTAGCTATCATTATCATCATCCCTCTTGGCAAATGAAAACACTGAGGCATAGAGACTAAGTAACTTTCTTCATATCATACAACTAGTATTGAAATCCAACAAAATGGCTCTAGAGTTCATTAATGGTCTTTTACCACTTGACACTACAGCTCCTTTTTTTTTCCTTTTTTTAAGGACAGGGTCTCATTCTATCCCCTAGGCTAGAGTGCAGTGGCATGATCTTGGCTCATTGCAACCTCCACCTCCTGGGCTCAAGCGATTCCTCCACCTCTGTCTCCTGAGTAGCTGGAATCACAGGCATACACAATCATGCCTGGCTAATTTTTTGTATTTTTGGTAGAATGGGGATTCATCATATTGCCCAGGCTAATCTCAAACTCCTGAGCTCAAGCGATCCACCAGCCTCGGCCTCCCAAATTACTGGAATTACAGGTGTGAGCCACCATGTCCAGCCAACTGCTTCTTAAACATCTAAATTATTCTGGCTCCTACAAAGTGTAAGCAAAGAAGTTTGCATGAGAGTAAAGAGGATGAAGAAAAAATTAAAAAAAGATTGTAAAGTCAGCAGTACCCACAAATAAAGAAAACATACTCAATTTCCAAAAATATGTTGTCTGAATGTCTAAATGCCATATTTAACATGCCACTGCCAAGATTAGGTTAGCTTAGTCTAAATCAGTGGTTGGCAAACTATGGCCCCATCGGCCAAGAAGGGCCCAACATCTGATTTTGCAAATAACATTTTATTGGAACAAACTATGTTCATTCATTTACATGTCATCTACAGCTATTTCTGCACTATAAAAGAACTGAGTGGCAATAAAACCCAGATAGCAGCCTAATACTTACTATCTCATCTTTTTTAGAGAAACTACCCATTCCTCATTCTAAACTTTTCTTTATTCAGGACTTTTATTTACTATTTTTTGAAACAGATTCTCACTGCCACCCAGGCTGGAGTGCAGTGGCATAATCGCAGCTCAATGCATCCCTCAGCCTCCTGGGTTCAAGCGATTCTCCTGCTTCAGCCGCCTGTGTAGTTGGGATTACAGACACCCGCCACCACGCCCAGCTTATTTTTTTTGTACTTTTAGTAGAGACAGGAGTCACACCACATTGGCCCAGTTCTCGAACTCCTGACCTCAAGTGATCTGCCTGCCTCAGCCTCCCAAAGTTGTGGAATTACAGTCGTGAGCCACTGCACCCAGCCTCAAGACTTTTCATTATTCAAAAACAAACATAAATATCCTTTAACTAAAATTTGGTATAAACCAAACCTTCATTAACAAAAACAGTACCATATCTATAATAAATTGGATGTTAATGAAGGAGGAATGTTTCTCTCACTTACATACCAAAAGACAAAAAATTTCAATTCTGATCTGGTGACTAGAAGATAATACAAAATAGATAAAGTTTCTCAACCTACTTTAATACTATGCCAGATTTTGTGTTTTTAGGTCTTTCAACTGTATTACTAAAGCCTAACCTACCCTCAATGCCCAGAACATTAACTGACCACCTTGCTCTCACTACTATTAGAATTGTTTTTCTTTATCCTACAATACTAACCATCAGAATACTTGTAACCTAGTAAAAATTATTCACTAAAAATGATATGCTTCAATGAACCACAAGTTACATTACTGTTAGAGTTAAATCTGCAAATTTAATCTCTAAACATTAAAACGTATCCTTTACCAAACACATGAAAAAAAAAATTCAGCCAATCTTTAATCAAAGGAAAAAGATAAAGAAGACATTGTAGTACCTTTGGTACTGCAGCTTGGAAAACAAAGTCCGTCATATCTAGCTCTGTGCTGTTGGAGGCCTGTATCGTTATCACTGTTACACTGGGGTTGGTATTTGACCGTTCAAAGGTGAATTCTATCTTCAAGCCATTCTTACTGTATGCTGTGATGGAGGGGATGCCTGAGAAAGTACAGGAAGATAAGTCTTATTGTAGTCAGCCTAATGCTTGCAGAATTATTACTTCTTTTTCTTAATTACCACCTCTATTACTCAGTGCTCCATGTAATGATGGTAACAAGGTAACAACAGTCATCGTACCTGCAGCAATATCATTGAAGAGAGGCTGTGATGAAAGCCCATCCAACAAGAAGGGGGGCTGGGATATCTGTGGGACTGAGGCAGGGGCAGGAGCAGCAGCTGGAGCACCTAAAGGAAATATTCCAATGGAAAGTCAACCTTAGACAGCATGACAAAGTTTATTAAGAAATTATAGGGAAAATTACTCTGATCTCAGGTTAAGAAGATTCCTTAAACAAGATGCAAAAAGCACAGACCACGAAGAGAAAGAACTAAACATTCAAGTATTTTAAAATGAGCAACTTCTGTTCATTAAAAAATACTGTAAGAGAAAGTATAGCCTGAGCAAAACAGGGCAAGACCCTGTCTCTACAAAAAAAAAAAAAAAAAAATCAGCCAGGCATGGTGGCATTCGCCTGTAGTCCCAGCGAGTTGAGAGACTGTGGTGGGAGGACCACCGAAGCCTAGAAAGTTGAGGCTACAGTGAGCTATGATTGCACCACTGTACTCCAGTCTGGGAGACAGAGCAAGACCCTGTCGAAAAAAAAAAAAAGTAAAGAGAGCCCACAGACAGGAGAAAATGTTTGCTATACAGTAATGAATAGAAAAGTATCCAAATGATAACTGTCTTCTATAAATCGATAAGAAACAGCTAACCCAACTTAAAAGTGTCAAGATATATAAACAAGCAAGTCAAAGAAGAGGAAACCTGAATGAAAAGGGAATCTTATAAAAAGATGCTCAGTTTTACCAGTAATGATGGAACTGGAATTTAAAATTATAGTAATATACTATTTCATGTCTATCAGAACGATGAAAATTTCAATGTCTGATAATTCCAGAGGTAGGCAAGAACATGGAACAACAGGAACTTTTAAGCTCCACTGTAGGAATGTAAACTAGGTACAACCAATCTAGAGAGTAATCTGGCAACAGCTGGGTTGAACATCAGTATATCCTTAAACTGAGGTTTCTCAATCTTGAAAGCAATAGCTTTTAGGCTTCCTAATTCTTTGTTGCAGGGGGCTGCCTTGTTTATTGCAGGATATTAAGCAGCATCCCTGGGCTTTTATGCATTACATGGCAGTATCCTCCCAGTCGTGACAACCAAAAATATCTTCAGACACTGCCAACCTCTGGAAGGCAAAATCTTCCCCAGTTGAGAACCATTACCCTTCTTAGAGATGCTTTTAATTAATCTTTGCATGTGTACACTGGGAGATACATCCAAAAGCATTCATAGCAAGAATACTTCTAATGGTGAAATACTGGAAACAACCAAAATGTCTGCCATCTTGATAATGAATAAGTAAACTGTGATATGTTGACAAACTAAAATACTACACATGTGCAACAGTAAAAAGTGAATTAACTAGAAATACACTTAACAAGGATATTTCATAATTCACTCTCACAATTACAATATTTAGCAAAAAAAGGTGCCCAAAAAAAAAAACCACACTAAGTTGGATACCATGTCTAAAAAGGTAAAAACTGGCAAAACAATACTAAATACTGTATCAAGAAATGCACAGGAATGGCAAACAACAATGTTAAACATCACTTTTGGATAGACAGTAGTTACCTCTGGAATAAAAAAGAAATGGGATGAGAGGGAAATACACAGACGACATCAACCCTCTTCATATTTTATTTTACAAACTAGGTAGATCAGAACATTCATTAAATTTTGTAGATGTTGGCTAGGGATGGTGGCTCATGCCTATAATCCCAGCACTTTGGGAGGCCAAGGCAGGCAGATCACCTGAGGTCAGGAGTTTGAGACCAGCCTGGCCAACATGGTGAAACCCCGTCTCTACTACGAATACAAAAATTAGCTGGGCATGGTGGCGTATGCCTGTAGTCGCAGTTATTCAGGAGGCTGAGGCAGGAGAATCCCTTGAACCTAGGAGACAGAGGTTGCAATGACCCGAGATTGAGCCATTGCACTCCAGCATGGGTGACAGAGCGAGACTCCATCTCAAAAAAAAGAAAAAACTGTGATTCATCCCACAGTGGCATCCTGTACAGCTACAAGAAGAATAAGGATGCTATGTATATTTAAGGAAAGAGTTCCAATATATATTATTATATCAAAAAAGCATAGTGCATAGTAGTATATTCATTATTGTTCTATCTGCACAAAGAAACCTCAGAAATATAAATAAGAAAAGTAGCTATCTCATGGGGACAGGGAGAACTAAGAAGATGGGGCAAGTGTGGAAGTGAAACTTCTCAATGTACAGCATCTTGTATTATTTTGACTTTTTAAATCATATGAATGTGTCAAATATTCGGAACTCATTTTTAAAGACTACAGAAATGATAGTTACCAAATAGAATGGAAGCATCATAAACCTGGACAGTGGCTCAAGGTCAAAGATTGTTTCCTTTAAGTTGAAATAGCAATGAAAATAATCATACAGGGGTTTGCGCTGTGGCTGCTGGCAACATATTGTATTGTGGGCTCCTTAATTTAATGATAAGATTTAAGCTAAAAACATCAAAAAGTTTATAGTTTTTAAAACATTTTTCACTAACAGGCAATTGAAATGCATGGTACAAAAATAAGTGATAAGGTTATTGTAAAATGAAATGGACAGAATAAATATTTGATTTAATTTTCTGTCTATGAGAATTTCACAATAAAATCATAGTTTACTTTGTAAAATAAATAAACCTAGACTTTAAAAACAGTAACATAACTATTGAAAATTTGGAGTTGTCTGGACACAGTGGCTCACGCCTGAAATCTAAGCACTTTGGGAGGCTGAGGTTGGAGGATCACTTGAGTCCAGCATTTCAAGACCAGCCTGGGCAACATAGTAAGACCCCATCTCTCCAAAAAATTTTTAAAAAGTAGCTGAGTGTGGTGGCATTTGCCTGTAGTACTAGCTACTTGAGAAGCTGAGGCGGGAGGATGGCTGACCTCGGGAGCTTGAGGCTTCAGTGAGCCTTGATTGTGCCACTGCACCCCAGCCTGGGCAACAGAGCAAGACCCTGTCTCAAAAAAAAAAAAAACTGGAGTTGAAGAGAGGGGAGATGGAAGGGAATCCCTTAGTGCTAGCCTTTCAAAGACAGTATCAGCAGATAATGTTTAAACTGGAAACAACGTTTAGAAAACACAAGTCCAATTTACTACATAACCTCTTAATGTATTTCATAATTATTTAATGCATACTTCATAATCTCTTTTTAGAACTTTAAAGGGACCCTTTATGAACCAGTAGTTCCTATGACAAAGAAACATTGGTGTGTGATGATTCCTTCAGTTTCATTTAAATTTTTTTTCTTCTACTAAATGCAAGTAAAATTGAAATTAACAAATGTAATAAAATAGCACTTGTATGATCCTATCTTAATAAAAAGTATTTCTATTTATTTATTTTTCAAACCTATCTCTCCTTATAGTTCTAAAGAAAGATGCCTGAAATAATGTTTGTCTATGTTAACAATGACATTTCTGGGTGGATGGTCTTGGGGCAATTGGTTTTACTTTTTTATTTGTGCTTTTCTCTATCATTTTAGTTGTTTATAGTGGGCATAGACTATTTATTTAAAATAGAGTGATTTTTCTGGTTTCTTTTTCTTTTTCTTTTCTTTTTTTTTTTTTTTTTGAGATGGAGTCTCAGTCTCACCTGGGGTGGAACGCAGTGGCACGATTTCAGCTCACTGCAACCTCCGCCTCCCAGGTTCAAGTGATTCTCCTGCCTCAGCCTCCCAAGTGGCTGGGACTACAGGCGTGTGCCACCATGCCCGGCTAAGTTTTTATATTTTTAGTAGAGATGGGGTTTCACCGTGTTAGCCAGGATGGTCTCTATCTCCTGATCTAGTGATCCGCCCACCTCGGCCTCCTAAAGTGCTGGGATTACAGGTGTGAGCCACTGCACCCAGCCAGAATGATTTTTCTTTAAGCATGCACGTGAGTTTGCACACATGCACACACACACATTCACAGAGAAAGCACATGCCCAAAAAGGTTTATAGTGATTGATTCAAATAGAAGAAATGTGGAGATTGGATGGCTACTTTTCTTTGTGTGCTCTTTTGCATTTTAGAAATGTTTAAACACTGTTACATAATTTAATAGTTTAACAAAACTATGTAGAGAGTAAAGTCGCCCTCCACGTCCCTCCCAGTCCTCTTCCCAGTTTTTTGTGTATCTTTTCACACCTGACCTACAAGCACATTGGTCTGGGTTCATGTGATGTTTCTCAGAGCTTAGGGAACCCCTGTTACAGCACACTGCAACCTACCACATTCTTCTTAATGGCCATATTATTTTCTATTGTCTGAATACTATTTTAATTTTCACATACATTTAAATTGTCTCTCATAAAATGGACGTTGCTGTGATAGCTCTCTGCATGCTTGTGTGAATATATTTTGGTATAATTTCCTAGAGATGGAGTGATTGGGTCAATAGGTGTGTGCTTTACATTGTGTTTTCACTTTTTGTATTGTTTCACTCATTTTAATTCCTTAACTTGTCAAAGTTCTTTTTTGTTTAAGAAATATAGGCCAGGTGCTGTAATCCCAGCACTTTGGGAGGTCAAGGATTGCTTGAGCCCAGGAGTTTGAAACCAGCCTGGGCCACATAGCAAGATCCCATCTCTAAAAAATAAAAAATTAGCCTGGCATGGTGGCACACACTTGTAGTCTCAGCTACTTAGGAGGTTGGGGCAGGAAAATGACTTGAGCTCAAAAGTTCCAGACTGCAAAAAAAGAGAAATATATATAAGTAACAAAGTGTCATGTACTCCAAAAGGTCTCATCACAGAAAGCCACATCTCCCTGCCCCCCTGCCTCCCTGCCGCAAGATGCAAAGTACTTTTAACTAATTTTAACAACTTATTCTCATTGCTAGCTCCATAACTCTAAAAAATAAAAAAGTTTATCATGATAGTTCCTAATTGATCCATTTTAGACTTCCGGCTATGGCATATAAGGATTTATGGTTATCCAACTATTTTTGGTTAAACCGACAAGGTATTAAGGTCTACATTATTATAGTTATATAAATACTGCCCCCTATCAAGCCAAATAGTATACTACAAGTACAGTTTCTTTCTTGTCCAAATTTTCTTTTTCCTGGAATCTCTCATTGCCACTCTGTCTTCTCTGACCTCTTCTGATCCTTTTTTTCTTGGATCTCAGGTACACGGAATTGGGTTGATGGTGATCCTTGGTTCGGGACATAATTTCAGTGTTAGTTCAAACAATGACCTCACCCGTATATCTTTTTAGCTATCTATGATTAAGACATAGTTCTTCATTTATTTGCTCTTTTCTCCTAGTCTCTTCATTAGAGTATTCTGTCAACTTCCCCTTTTTCCCAAGACCCTTCCATCTTTCCTCAGTTGAGATTTATTAGTCTCTGACCCAGTCAATTACATTGTGCATGAATTGAGTAAGCGCTTTCTAGTGCTCTAAAGAAAAAACAGTCTCAATAAGTTTATAAACTCTCACTTTTAAGCTCTTATAAATAATTTGGTCTGTTTTCTAATATTAGTTAAAAGGGATACAATAAAACCTTAGGACTGACAAAAATGTTTTTTATAAAGTGGATAAAAATCACGTTTTTCAAGAGATCATCTGTAATCTGGTCGCACAAGCAGTCTTTCTTATTTAGGCATATTCCACATAGCAGGAAGTATGCTTGGAGTGACTTCTTAGTTCGGGAAATGAGGATGATGATTATTGAATATTAACTGCTGAGAATATAAGGTTATTTGATTTAATCTTCTGACAGTCTTACATATTATTTGCTTACTTTATATATTAGGAAATTGCAAGGGTAAATCACCTGCCCAAGATCACAAAGCTAGTTAATGGTGGAGTTCAAAGCCAGGCTTTGATGCCGAAGCTCATATCCTTTCCCCTCTAGCCCGCCTTCTGGACTGCATCACCAAGCCTTACCCATTGTATTGTATTTGTTTTCTCTCTTAGTGGACGAGTGCCCGTCTGACTACACAGTTGTGCTTCCCATGATTGGGGCCATTGTGGTTGGTCTCTGCCTTGTGGGTATGGGTGTCTATAAAATCCGCCTAAGGTGTCAATCATCTGGATACCAGAGAATCTAACTGTTGGCCAGGGGAGATGAAAACAACGGAATTTAGAGAATTCTTTCATCACTTTCGGGATGGATGTTGGGAACTTCCCGTAGAATGTGGGTCCTTCAAAGACTGTAAACCACCATCTTCCACTAGAACCAAGTGAATCATTTGTGATTTAAGTTCAGGCAGCACATCAGTTTCTAAATACTTTTTGTTTATTTTATGAAAGATATGGTGAGCTGTTTAAGAGTATTTTAACCACTCAAAGTCAACATTTGAGATATGTTGAATTAACGCAATATATATATAATGGAATAAGCCTTCAAATTATAAACCAGGAGTCAATTGTAACTGATACTACCTGTGTTTGCATCGAAGATTTTATTTTTCCCTTGATCTTTTCCATTAAAAAATGCCTTTGCTTTGTCTATCGAATGGACTTTCAGTGCTTTTACTATCTGTATTCTGTGGTTTTATGCAATATACATATGCCTCATGTAGTACTTAACTCCTTTTCCACTTTAAATGTTGGGTTTTTTTTTTCTTTTTTATTGAGATGAGTCTTGCTCTTGTCACCCAGGCTGGAGTGCAATGGTGTGATCTCAGCTCACTGCAACCTCCACCTCCTAGGTTCAAATGATTCTCCTGCCTCAGCCTCCCGAGTAGCTGGGATTACAGGCACCTGCCACTATGCCCAGCTAATTTTTATATTTTTAGTAAAGACGGAGTTTCACTATGTTGGCCAGGGTGATCTCAAACTCCTGACATCAGGTGATCCACCCACCTCGGCATCCCAAAGTGCTGGGATTGCAGGCGTGAGCCTCTGCACCCGGCCTTAAATGTTACGTTTTGTTTTTTTTGTTTTATCTTATCATCAAAAAGAACAACTTATCTCAGGTTGTCTAAGTTTTTTTAATGTAAAACCAACGAAAAGAACAAATCAGCTTATATTTTTTCTCTTGATGACTCCTGTTCTATATTCACTAGACTAAGAATTAGGTGGCTACAGACAATAGAACCGAATAATAAGCAAGAGGCAATAATAATTGCCCTTAAATAGTAAACACACAAGTGCCAGACTCTAGGCTAAGCATTCTACCTACATCTCATTTAATTCTCACAACTTGTACATGAATGAATAAACAAAGACTTACGGGAATGAAATTACTCACTGATGGCACGGCCAGAGCTTGAACTCATGCTGGTCTGACACCGAGGTCTTTGGTCTTCTCACTATACCAAGTTGCCTGCAAGAACAATGACACCAACCTCTGCCTGAAGCCTCACACCAGCACACCAGCATACACTCACCTTACTGGGGAAATGGGTTTATCCAGAATCATGAGACATTAGGGTAGACGAAAGGAGAGCTTTGCAGGTAACAAAGCAGCCTATCCTTCATAAATCTTCCACTCCCTTGAAGGAGACTGAGGGGCTTTGTAAAACATTGGTCATTTTCTCATTTTTATGGGATTGTTTAGCTGGGCTGTAAAGAGGAAGGCATAGAATAAACTTCTCAAGGTATTTTTAATTTTTTTTCGATCGTAGAGAAACCTCACTAACCAACTGTTCTTTCTTGAATGTATAGCCCCCTCTTGTGGTCATTTACTGCTTCTGCACTTCATATCCGTATTTTCTTGAGTAGTTCACTTGATTCTGCAGAGCCGCCTGCCAAGAATTTTATTCTTGCTGTTAAAGAAAGGAACTAAGTCAGGATGTTGACAGAAAAGTCCACATAAGCCTGGAATTCTTAGTCAAGAAATAATTCAAGTCAGCTTAGAGACCATGCAGACTTTCGTCATGTGTGTTCTTATGACTCAGTAGGTGGGCAAAGTCCTGACTTTAGTCTTAATAAAACATTGAATTACGTTAAAAGTTTTTGTAATAAAACATTGGATTGTATTAATAAAACATTGTTAGTCTTAATAAAACATTGAATTAGTCTTAATAAAACATTGAATTGTATTAAAAGTTTTCATAATAAAGACTTATTTTGGAGATTTGTGGGTGTCATTTTTTATGATTCATTTTTGTGCTGTCTAAAATTTTGTTTACAGTCTTCTTTGGTTCTTTTCTCAGATCAATAAGTGATATCATCTTTCTATAGATTGTTTTATTCTGTTCTCCATTGCCACATTATTACTTGGTAAGACTTCCTGAAAAGGAAAGTCTTGCCACATTTATTCATTCTTTCATTTGAGCAGCATTCGCTAAGGATTTGCTAAATGCCAGGCACTCTCGTAGGAGCTGAGATGAGTAAGAGGTCCTGTATTTGTTATCTATAGTGATCTGAGAGAGAGAGAGAGACTGACCAAGATGAAGGCTGCCATGTCTTTTATAACCTAATCACAGAAGAAACATACTGTCACTTCTCTGTTTTTTATGGGTCACACAGACCATCCCTGGTACGCAGTGGAAGGGGGCTACACAGGGCTTGAATACCAGCTTTCTTAGTCCGTTCTGTGCTGTTATAACAGAATACCACAGGTTTTTGGATACCTTATAAACAATAGAAATTGATTTGGTCATGGTTCTGGAGGCTGGGAAGTCCAAGCTGGAAGGGCCGAGTCTGATGAGCATCTTCTTGCGTCATCATAACATAGGAAAAGGCATCACATGGTGAGAGGACACATGAGAGAAGGCAAGAGGGGGCCCCACACTTGTGATAATAGCATTCATCCATTCGTGAGGGCAGAGCTGTCATGACCTCATTGCCTCTTAAACGTCCCTCTTCCCAACACTGCTGCGTCGTAGGGTAAGTTTCCATCACATGGTTGCATTGTAGATTAAGTTTCCAACTATGGTGCAGGGAACACATTCAAACCGTAGCACCAGGAGCAGGAGAAGCCACTGGAGGCATTTCGGATGCTGGCTACCCCAGGTGCCTGCTGTCAAGGTACACGTGATGGAATTAGTGTTTTACTTTTTGGAGGGAACTTGGGTAAATACATTCCAGTATACCTACTAAGAGAAGTGGATTCATAGGAACCTATACAAAGGACCATGAGAGCAAGGCCCTTTCCAGCCTGCTTCCAACGCTGCCCCAGGCACAGCACTTCCTCAGGGGCATGGCTTCCCAAGCCCTAGTAATGAGAATCTATTGAGCACAGGGGCTAGTGTTGACCCATCGGTCTGCAGCGCTCAGGTCACGGCTTCACCTCTCTTAAAGCAAGTAGGCAGGTTGGTTCCAGCCCCTACCCATTCTCCCCCATCTTCGTTCTGACACTTTTCTTACTTCGTAAGGTCCTAGATCCTCTCTCTGGACTCCTGTTTGGGGCTCTAAGCTTGAAGGCCAGGAAGGTCGGAGGCCACAAATACATGAGCTACTCCTTCCTGACCTGAGACTTGGTTCTCTAGGATGATTGACTGTGAGGTTTCCTCTGCCCACTAAGTAAAAGAGGTATTAATGATAACAAGGGATGGAAGAAGAATCTCTGCCACGAAATAAGAGTTTCTTTTCTAACACTCTGGCCCCTCCCTCATCAACAAGTCCCTTCACCCCACCTTAGTGCCTCCAAGAGATGCCAGTTTTGGTCAAGTGTTGGCAGACATAAAGAAGAGATGTTTAGGCTGGGCGTGGTAGCTCATGCCTGTGATCCCAGCACTTTGGGAGGCTGAGGCGGGTGGATCACCTGAGGTCAGGGGTTCGAGACCAGCCTAGCCAATATGGTGAAACCCCGTCTCTAATAAAATTAAAAATTAGCCGGGTGTGGTGGGGGGTGCCTGTAATCCCAGCTATTTGGGAGTCTGAGGCAGGAGAATCACTTTAACCTGTGAGGCGGAGGTTGCAGTGAGCTGACATCACACCATTGCACTCCAGCCTGAGCAACAGTGAGACTCTGTCTCAAAAAAAAAGAAAGATGTTTTATTTTGTTTTTAACTTAACTGGTTTTATATTAGGAGCAAGGCTGATTATGAATAAAATTGTGAAATTCTGTTGTTAAAATTCTGAAATCTCTTTTGCTTTCCAGATATTCCCTCACGGCTGTCCTGGCAAACTTTCTTCTGAAGCGCCCGTGTATCTTCTAACTTCCTCACAGCTCCACCAGTTCCCACCACCCCACCCAACATGCTTCAGCTGATCCTCGCAATGTTATCAACTCACTCAATATCTTTTTTTTTTTTTTTTTTTTTTGAGACGGGGTCTTGCTCTGTCACCCAGGCTGGAATGCAGTGGTGTGATCATGGCTCATTGTAGCTTCAACTTCCTGGGCTCTGGTGATCCTCCCACCTCAGCCTTGCAGGTAGCTGGACTACAGGTGCGTGCTATCACACCCGCCTAATTTTTAAAAATTTTTTGTAGATATGCGGTCTTGCTATGTTGCCCCAGCTGACCTAACTTTCTGGGCTCTAGTGATCCACTCACCTCTGCCTCTCCCAAAGTGCTGGGACTACAGGCTTGCAGCACCTCCTGGCTCATTACCATATGTTAGCAACCCATGGTGGAGTTGTATTTTATTCGTTGTCTTTTATTCCTCCCATTGCCACATGCATTTTGTCAAAAGCCATTAGCTTAATCCAAAATTGATGGCAGGTGCCTGTAATCCCAGCTACTTGAGAGGTTGAGGCAGGGGAATCACTTGAAATTGGGAGGTGGAGGTTGCAGTGAACCAAGATCAAGCCTCCCTCCTAAGCAACAGAGCAAGACTCCGTCTCAAAAAACAAAAAAAGCAAAGACATCACCTCCAATTTTCTTCCAGAAATAGGTGAGTTCTAAATTATATCCAGATCATAGGCAGATATTTGAATACAGAATTTTTTTTTTAAGACAGGCCTGGCTCTGTTGCTCAGGCTGGAATAAAGTGGCACGATTATGGCTTCCCTTAACCTTAAACTCTTGGGCTTAGGTGATCCTCCCACCTCAGCCTCCCAGGTAGCTGGAACTACAGGCATGCACCACTATGCCCAGATAACTATTTTTTTTCTGTAAACACATAGTCTCGCTACGTTGCCCAGGCTGGTCCTAAAAGCCTGTCCTCAAGCAATTCACCCACTTTGGTTTCCAAAACCACTGGGATCACAGGCGTGAACCACACCACACCTGGCCAGAGTAGAGATTTTTTCCAAGACCAGACTTTCTGTCTTCTTTGACTTATGATTTGAAACTGTCAAGATTTCCTTGAAACCCGGCTGGGTACGGTGGCTCACGTCTGAAATCCTAGCACTTTGGGAGGCCTAGGCAAGTGGATCACTTGAGGTCAGGAGTTAGACCAGCCTGGACGACATGGTGAAACCCTGTCTCTACTAAAAATACAAAAATTAGCCAGGCGTGGTGGCTAGTGCCTGTAATCCCAGCCCCAGGGAGGCTGAGGCAGGAAAGAATGGCTTGAACCCAGGAGGCGGAGGTTGCAGTGAGCCGAGATCCCGCCACTACACTCCAGCCTGGGTCACAGAGCAAGACTCTGTCTAAAAAAATAATAATAATGATGATTAAAAAAAATAAAACCCAAAGAAACAAAAAATCACAAGAGGTTTTGATGTGGGAGGAAGGAGCCGATTTGAGGGTTTGGAGGGCAAGGTTGGGGAGTCATACTTTGTTTTCAATTGGTTAGGTCTGAGATCTACCTATACACTTCCATGTGGATCACCAAGGGAGAAGATTTTGAAAAAAGATGGCTAAGGAGAGAATTAGGGGGAAAACCTAAGCTTTGTTTCCCCCAAAGGATGCGTAGTTTTATGTGTCAACTTGACTAGGCTACAGCATTCAGTTATTTAATCAAACACTATTCAAGGTGTTGCTGTGAAAAGATTTTGTAGAGGCTGGGCACGGTGGCTTATATCTGCAATCCCAGCACTTTGGGAGGCTGAGGTGGGTAGATCACGAGGTCACGAGTTCAAGACCCCCCTGGCCAACGTGGCAAAACTGTCTCTACTAAAAAATACAAAAATTATCCGGGCGTGGTGGTGGGCACCTGCAATCCAAGGTACTCAGAAAGCTGAGGCAGGAAGAATTGCTTGCACCTGGGCAGCGGAGGCTGCAGTGAGCTGAGATTTCGCCACTGCACTCCAGCCTGGGCATCAGAGTGACAGTCCCTGGCCCTGAGTGGCAGCTCAGTTGCTAAAGATTTCATTGGTAGGCCAGGAGCCGTGGCTCACACCTGTAATCCCAGCACTTTGGGAAGCCAAGGCGGGCGGATCATGAGGTCAGGAGTTCGAGACCAGCCTGGCCAACATGGCAAAACCCTGTCTCTACTAAAAATACAAAAATTAGCTGGGTGTGTTGGCGAACGCCTGTAATCCCAGCTACTCGGGAGGCTGGGGCAGGAGAATTGCTTGAACCCAGGAGGTGGAGGTTGCAGTAAGCCACAATCGTGCCATTGCACTCCAGCCTGGGCAACAAGAGCAAGACTCTGTCTCAAAAAAAAAAAAGATTTCATTGGTGGTGACCTGAGAAAATATCATGCTGGAGGGGACTACAGGGGCAGGTGTGATTTCACAAGCGTTTAACACTATGGGAGAACAATGCCTGGAGAGACAGCAGAAGGGGTTGCTTCCTTCTACATTGTATTGATGGCCCTACAGGCTGTTAACAAGCTGTGAATCACCACGTTTGAGAGTAGGAGGGCCTTGGGGGCAGCTTATGAGAAAGGCATTATCTTCTACAGAGGAAAGACGGTTTTGAACAGCCAGTCAAAAATCTAATTGCAAGCTGGGCTTCCTGGCTCATGCCTATAATGCTGGCACCTTGGGTGGCCGAGGTGGGAGGATTGCTTGAGCCCAGGAGCTTGAGACCAATGTGAACAACATAGAGATTCCTGTCTCTACAAAATGTTAATAAATTAGCTGGGCATGGTGGTGCTCACCTGTGGTCCCAGCTATTCGGGAGGCTGAGGTGGGAGGATAGCTTAAGTCCAGGAGGTCAAGGCTGCAGTGAGCAGTGATCTCGCCACTGCACCCCAGCCTGGGTGACAGGGCAAGACCCTATCTCAAAAAAGAAAAAAGAAGTTGCAAGTCTACAGAGCTTCAAAGACATTTGAATGCCTGGTGCAGGCAGGTCTGGTGTACAAAGGGCAGGGCCCTGGTGGGGAAATCTGGAATCCTGAAGCATAGGGCAGACGCACTGAGATGGACTCCACCAGTGATCTTTGACTCTGCAAAAGCCCAGCACCTCTGGGATTTCACATGTAGCCCAGCCTCCCCTACTTGGTGCTAGCGTATCAGCTGCCTGAAAGATGCTCCTGAAGCCTCTCTCACAAGGCAAGAGGTGGCCCCCGCAGCAGTTGCCTGACCTCCTCTCCTCCTTGCCAGGCTGAGAACTAGGATTAAAATGCAACTGAACACATGCTGGGCCTGGTTGAGGCAGGAGAATAGGGAAGTCGGGGTTAGCAGGGTTTCGGCAGGTGCAGCAGTTCCCACGGGCAGGGGAACAGCTGGTGCAGTGAGTGCGCAGGAGCGGGAGAGCCGCAGGCGCCGCATGTAGGTCAGGCCCTTGCTGTGGTGACAACAAGCCACTTCAGCCCCGATTGGCTGCCGGCCAGTCCTTCGTGGGGTATGGTCAATTGGAGGCCTCTGACGGGTGCCTAGGGGTTTTGCTGGGTTCTTTCTTGCTTAAAAAAAAACCCTAATTGAGGGGGCTCTTCAGCAGCTGCTTGCTCCAGCCTGCTCCCACTCTGTGAATCGTCTTCAAGAAATCTGTGCCCACTCTGTGGCGTTGTGTTTAATGCTTTGTCCAATATGCCAAAAACCAGAACAACTCACATTTAGGACTTTTCTTTCTTTCTTTCTTTCTTTCTTTCTTTCTTTCTTTCTTTCTTTCTTTCTTTCTTTCTTTCTTCTTTCTTTCTTTCTTCTTTCTTTCTTTTTCTTTCTTTGTTTTCTTTCTTTCTTTCTTCTTTCCTTTCTTTCTTTCTTTTCTTTCTTTCTTTCTTTCTTTCCTTTCTTCCTTCCTTCCTTCCTTCCTCTTTCTTTCTTTCTTTCTTTTTTTCTTTTCTTTCTTTCTTTCTTTTTCTTTGAGACAGTCTTACTCCGTCGCCCAGGCTGGAGGGCAGTGGCACAATCTTGGCTCACTGCAACCTCCGCCTCTTGGGTCCAAGGGATTCTCCTGCCTCAGCTTCCTCCCAAGTAGCTGGGATTATAGGTGCCCACCACCATGCCCAGCTAATTTTTGTATTTTTAGTAGAGATGGGGTTTCACCATGTTGGCCAGGCTGGTCTTGAGCTCTTGACCTCAGGTGATCTGCCCGCCTTGGCCTTCCAAAGTGCTGGGATTACAGGTGTGAGCTACTGCCCCCTGCCCCAGCTAATTTTTTTAAATTTGCGGTCTCACCATATTGCCCAGGCTGGTCTGGAAATCCTGGGCTCGAGTAATCTTCCCATCTTACAAAGTGCAAGGTTGCAAGTGTGAGCCACCACACTTGGCCTAAACAAGTCAACAAATGAACTCAGCCAGTGAGTTAGCTAGCCTCTGTCCTAGATGACAACAGCATTTGCACGATGTGCACATGAGTGGATGAACATGGTGGCAGAGACGGAGGCTATACACGGAACCAAACACATGGCTTCCCACTTGCCAAGGCCAGTCTAGCTATTGCAGATTAAAACCACAATGAGATATCATTCCACAACCTCCAAAATGGATACAGTTCAAAAGACCGGCAATACCCAGTATTGATGAGGAACTGTTATCCATTGCTGATAGAAAAAAGATACCATCATTTTAGAAAAAACTTTTTGGTGGTTTCTTATAAACTTAAACATATAATTATCCCCAGGTTTGGCAACCCTTTTCTGTAAAGGGAAAGACAGTAAATATTTTAGGTTTTGTGGGCCAGATGGTATCTATGGCAACTATTCCACTCAGCTGTTGTAGCATGAAAGCAGCTGTAGACAACGTGTAAAACAAACAAAGGCTTGTCTATATTCTATATTCAGAAAACTTTATGTATAAATATAGGTAGCTGGGCCTACCTCTCCTGGGACATCAGACCTCGAGGCTCTCCGGTCCTCGGGCTCGAGGACTTAAATCAAAGTGCAGAACATTATTAAGAAGTGATATTGAGAAGGAGTGGTGAATGAAACAGAGTTCCACCTCTCAGAGACAAAACCATAGGGAATGTTAAAAAATCAAAAAGCATTTACCAAAAAATTATCCAGGTGTGGTGGGGTGCGCCTGTAATCCCAGCTACTCAGGAGGCTGAGGCAGGAGAATCGTGTGAACCTGGGCATTGGAGGTTGCAGTGAGCCAAGATTGCGCCATTGCACTCCAGCCTGGACAACAGTGCAAGACTCCATCTCAAAAAAAAAAGTATTTACAATGAGGAAACCTGGCAGACACCAATTTACTCGAGCAATAAAGTTAACATCTGCAGTCATGAAACAAACGTACACTGTGTACCTCCTGATACGATGCAGTGGAACAGCATCACTTCTGAGGTATTTCTGTCCAAAGAGCATAACCTAAATCTAATCATGAGGAAATACCAGATGAACCTGTCAAAGAAAAATAAAACTGGAAGCCACAGTTTGGATATTTCCCTAGGACAACAACCCATAGCCATGTGCAGTGAAAATTTAAACTATCCTGATTTCCCCAAAAATGCTAGCTCTAACGGTAAACACACTCCTTTCTTGTCAGCATAATAACATTAAACCAATACAAACAAGCTTATGCAGCTTTACTTGCACAACAGAGATCAATGTAATTCCTCATTTAGGAAGCTGCACAGAGGTCTCTAGTTTGGGAACTGCTCTTTTTATGCTCAATAAACTTTTTAAAAATTTAAATTTGATCTGATTTTATTTTTGACAAACCTTAATTCAGGGATATTGTACAAAACAACTGGCCTGTGTTCATAAAAAATGTCAGCATCATGAGTATCTTTTTAAAAACAGAGGAATCAGGCTGGGTACGGTGGCTCACACTTGTAATCCCAGCACTTTGGGAGGCCGAGGCAGGTGGATCACTTGTGGTCAGGAGTTAGAGACCAGCTTGGCCAACATGGTGAAACCCCGCCTCTACAAAAAATAAGAAAAAAAAAAATTAGCCAGACGTGGTGACGGGTGCCTGTAATCCCAGCTACTTGGGTGGCTGAGGCATGAGAATCACTTGAACACAGGAGGTGGAGGTTGCACTAAGCAGAGATTGCACCACTGCACTCCAGCCTGGGTGACAGAGTGAGGCTCCATTTCAACAACAACAACAACAAAATAATAACAATAATAATAAAATGAAATAAAAACAGGAATCATTCCAAATTAAGTGACATGAGAGTGAATTCAATGTGTGCTATGGTGTTTTCTTCTGGAACAACTGTTGAAAGTCAAAGTAGGTCTGTAGAATAAATAGTAGTATTCATCAGTGTTAACTTCCCAATCTTCAAAAATATTCTTTGTGCAAGTGATAAAATCTCCTTGTTTTAGGAAATATGCAGTGACCCAGTTAGGGGTAAAAAATGGGCATCATGTCTGCAGCTTGTTTTCAAGTGGTTCTTAAAGAAAATGTGAGTGTATGCATGTGTGTGTGTGTGTATACATATATCTGTATGAAGACAGGGAGAGAGAGAGAAAGATAAAGCAAATGAGATAAAATAGAAACACTTGGGCTCATGCCGGTAATCCCAGCACTTTGGGAGGCTAAGGTGGGTGGATCTCTTGAGGCCAGGAGTTCAAGACCAACTTGGCCAAAATGGTGAAACCTGCTCTCTACTAAAAATACAAATAATTAGCTGGGTATGGTGGCACGTGTCTGTAATCCAGCTACTCAGGAGGCCGAGGCATGAGAATCACTTGAACCCAGGAAGCGGAGTTTGCAGTGAGCCGAGATTGGACCATTGCACTCCAGCCTGGGCGACAGAGCAAAACTCTGTCTCAAAAAAAAAAAAGAAAAGAAAAAGAAAAAAGAAACATTTGGGAAATCCAGGTGAAGAGTGCTATTCTTGCAACCTTTCTGTAAGTTTGAAGTTATATCAAAACAAAGCATTTTAAAACTATGTATTTTTGGATAGTGTCAGCCTAAATAAGGAACAAAGAGAGGTTCTATAAAAGAAAAATATTGATTTTGGAATAAGGCATTGCCATGGGAGTAAGCTTTTTAAAGGAAAAGACGAGGAGCATTACATAATCGTTTTGAAATAATTATGCTTGGCTACAAAGATGAATAACATGGGTGATGCCAGTGCAGGGTTGCACAGGCAGCTGCCCGATGCATGTTGTTGCAGAAGTATTTTTTGTGTAAGGTTGTGATGGCCTTTGTGCAAGGTTGTGGTTGTCAGGTCTCCATGTACAAGTCTGGACCCAGAAAGTCTGAAGTCCCGCCTGCCTCGGCGATCAAACCCCACCTCCCCACCCGCCCCCTTGCCGCACCTGCACCCAGGTGAATAAACAGCCAGGTTGCTCACGCAAAGCCTGTTTGGGGAGGTCTTTTCATTCAAAGCACCCATTTTAACAGTGGTTTGGCAGTCTTTTGTGACACTTTTTGTTATCAGGAATGCAAGCATGAAAACACTCTCTTTTTTAAATTGTACTTTAAGTTCTGGGGTACATGTGCAGAACGTGCAGGTTTGTTATATAGGTATACATGTGCCATGGTGGTTTGCTGCATCCATCACCATGTCATCAAATTAGGAATTTCTCCTAATGCTATCCCTCCCCTATACCCTTACAGTGTGGTATCCTTTTCATATGCTACAAGATACTTTAATTTTTTTGCTTTTTTTAAGAGACATTCTCTCACTCTGTTACCCAGGCTGGAGTACAATGGCATGATAAGAGCTCATTGCAGCTTCAAACTCCTGGATTCAAGTGATCCTCCTGCCTGAGTCTCCCAAGTATTTGGGACTACAGGCATGTATCATCATGCCCAGTTTAAAAAAATTTTTTTTAAATGGGGGTCTCACTATGTTGTCCAAGTTGGTCTCAAACTCCTAGGCTTAAGCAGTCCTCCCACCTCGGCCTCCCAAAGTGATGGGGTCACAAGACATGAGCCACAGCACCCAGTGCAGTTAATATTTTATTTAGAATTTTCCACTGATAAGTGAAATTGGTCTGTCGTGTGTGTGTGCATGATATCTTTGTCGATTTTGGTATCAAAATTATGTTTACTTTTTAAACAATTTGGAACACTTCCATCTTTTTTATGTTCTAGGAGAGAATTAATAGCGTTTGAGTCAACTACTCATTTGTGTAGAATTTCCTTGCAGGGCAAGGTGGGCTTTTATAATTTTTGGGGGTGAAGGTGAAGGTGGAAGTGGGGGGTGGTAGCAAGGACAGTTTTTTTTATCAACTTCTCTAGTTTTTCTATGGTAATGGTTTGCTTAAATTTTGTCTCTTCCAGGATCGATTTCGATACATTGTATTTCCTTGTAACATCATTCATTCCATCCAGAGTTCTAAGTTTACTTGAAGTTAAGCCAAATTAGCATCTTACAAATCTACAATTTGTTTCCCCTGTGATTTTTCCCCCCTTATGTTTTTTAAATCATGTCAAATGTGCGTTTTTCTCTTTATTTCTGAATTTTTAATGAATTTTTGTGAACTTGTGGGTATATTAGTCCTTTGATACTGGCTTTCGGAATTCATTTATTTCTTCCTTTATCTTCACTAATTTCTTCCTCCAGCTTTCCCCACGAAGCATCTACCTGTAGCGTTTGCAGTATCTTTATCCTCTAGACATGCCTGTTTGCTTTTTGACTTCCTCTTTTTCCCAATAGTCAGTAGGAACACCTGTTTTGAGCTCAGGTGGTTTAAAGATTTTCATTTTAGCTTATTTATTTATTCACCCCTGAGAGCACTAGAGAATTGTGTATCCTGCTCTCTATCGGCATTTGGCTTTTTCCCCCAGGGCTCTTCTCCCAGAAGCTGACGAGAGCGAAGGAACCCCGCGGGCTGCAGGAAGAAACAGTGACAGGGAACCAGGAGACGCAGGAAGGGGAAACCCCTTCCCGGAGTCGGCGCAGGCCCCAGGGGGCGCAGAAACAAAGGCCACACCCCCGCGGGCACGTGGCCAGACTGACCAATCGTCGCTACGGAAGCCGGACTCTGGTCTTTGATTGGTGTTTGTGGAGACGCCCTCACATTCTTGCATCGGCCCAAAGCGAGGCTGAGGCTCCGACGGTGGCCGGCGGGGCTCTGGAGGCTTCGGAGCGGAGGGCCGTGTTTGGCGCGTGGGACGCGGCCGCCGCTGTGCGGGGGAGTAGCGGAGCGGCGGGGCTCCAGGGACATGGCGGCGGTCTCCGCGGTGTCGGCACTGCTGGCGTCGGCGGCGGAAAGGAACCGATGGCAGCGTCTCCCGAGCCTGCTCTTGCCGCCGAGGTGGGTGGAGGGGCCATGGCGCCGGGCGAGGGGCGGGAGCGAGGGGCGCTTGCACCCAGGTGGGCGGTGGGAGGTGCGGCGGGTCGGGGGGTCGCGGGGGCGAGGACGGAAGAAAAACCCTGCCACTCGGGCGGGGTTCTGCGGGCAGTCACGGCGTCGGGAGGACCCCCCCACACCAGCCTTCGCCCTCTGCTGGCCTCCCCGCATCCACGCCTCAGCGCGCCGTCGGCTTCTGGTTTTCCGCTCTGAGGAGGGGCCCGCCGTCCTCCAGGCGTCCCTCGCCGCCGCGGCAGCTCGTAGCCGTTTTCTCGGCGTTCGCAGCACCCCTTAGGTGGGAGCGTTGTCATCATCCGGTTCCAGGGAAGCCCCAGCGGATCGGCGACTTGCTGAACGGGACACAACTAGTAAGGAATGGGGCCAGGATGCCCGCGAAGCCGTTCTCAGTTCGGCTGTGCCCCATCAGGTGTCCAGTTCTGAGAAAGACGCCTGGAGTTCCTTCTCGTTGTTAGAAGGAATGAAGTTGTTAAGAGGAGAAAGTGTACCTTCCACAGAGCTGGGGAGTTATTTTGTCAAAAACTCTCGTACCCGGGTTCGAACAACGCTATCAGATGACTCAGTTTAGCTCACCTGACTCCAGCTCTTGTTTCAAATTTTGAGCTCTAACTTTTGGTGGCAGTGACTCTGGCAGCGAAAACACCCCCAGGCTTGTAGATAGCTTGCTTCTTTGTCTTCTTTGGCTTAATGGTTGTCATCATCCTCCGTCATTCTGGAAAGACAGTTTAGTGTTCAAGGGCACAGACTCTGCAGTCAAGGCTGAGGTCTTAGTTAGCTACTCACAAGGTGTGTGACTTTGGGTAAGTTACTTAATATTTCTTCTTTAATTTCCTCACCTTGGAGGAGATGATACTGGTACCTTGGGTTGTGAAAATTAAATGAATTAACTCATGGAAAGAGGTTTAAGCAGAATCTGGTACATAAAAATCAATCTATAAATGCAAAATCAACCATTTACATGAACATTTGGTTGCTTTTATTTTCCAGAAATTATTGTAGATGGCCTTTTTAGTGACTTAATTGTAGGGCTGCCCAGAGAAACATGAGAAAGTTGGTGAAAGTAATGTTAATGTTCTTTTGTTCCCCTGGTTTTTCTTTTCTTAGGTGTGCAGGGCTCTTCAGGATAGTACAATAGACCCATTTTCTCTCTCTGTTCCCTTTCAAAGCTTAGCTATTGTCTATAGAACTATGCTCAAGTATGTGTCACCCTGGAGAGTGTTAGAGTTGTTAATGGCTTATAGAAGTAAAACTCTGAGCCAGGAGAGTTCATTCATGCCTGTATTCGCAGCACTTTCCCAGCACTGTAGGATCCAAGGTGGGTGGATTGCATGAGTTCAAGACCAGCCTAGGCAACATAGTAAGACCTCATCTTTACAAAACGTTAAAAAATTAGCCAGGCATAGTGGCACACACTTGTAGTCACAGCTACTTGGGAGGATGAGGTGGGTGAGGATGGCTTGAGCCCAGGGGTTCCAGGCCACACACACCACTGTACTCCATCCTGGGTGACATCCTGAATCAAAAAAAATCAGTACAGATAGTTTACATTATTCTTATGTTATGAATCTCTAGTAGCTCAGAGAAAATAATCTCCAGTGGCAGAATTATAGATATGACAATAAGCTGGTATGGAGCTACCTTGAATCTGGGAAGCAGCTTCTTAATCTTGTTTAAGCCATTGTTTTTAAGTTTCAGCTTAGATAATTGTGAAAAATGGAATAGATCGATCATAACATTGTTGGGATAGAAGATTATAGTTAAGTGTGATCTCTCTCTCTCTCTCATTCTCTCTCTTTCCTTCTCTTTCCCTTCTGTCTTCACTAGAAGATAGCAAAAGAAAGCTTTATGTCAACAGTAGCCTTGAAACTTAATCAGACTCTTAAGCTAGCTTTGCCAAGAAGCAACCATTTAATAGATACATCTGCTCAGAATAGGCCTTGAAACTTACCAGAAACCTATCTGAAGAATGTGAAGGGAAGACAATGCTAGAAAATACCTCATAAAGATCCAGAAAAGTGATCCCTCTCCTTGAAGATCAAGAAGGCAAGGTCGACTGAGTTGGAAAGGAATGGGAGAGCGGCAGCCTCCTGAGGAAGCAGCTCATGAAACTCTCCTGCCAAAGCTGTGGGTCTTCCCAGCAGCACCTCATGGATGGCAGCACCAGATTGTACGTTGTAGGGTGATGAGCGTGTGACGCGTGTAGATGTATAGATGTCTCCTGCATCTTGGTGCCAGTGCAATACTAATCCTGCTCAACTACGAAGTCATATACGTAGTATGTATATACTCCTGTCTAGTTACATGGATTCAAATGCACAGCTGTGCTTTTTGTCTTGTGCTTTGTGAATCTAAAATGGCTAGTTAGTCCTTTATAACCGTATCTTTCAGGTATAGACAAAAGGATAGGTGGAATTGCTTCTGCGATTTGTTGGTTTCCCTGCCTATGCTCTTTTTTTTGTTTGTTTTTTTGAGACGGAGTCTTACTCTGTCGCCCAGGCTGGAGTGTGGTAGAGTGATCTTGGTTCACTGCAACCTCTGCCTCCCAAGTTCAAACGATTCTCCTGCCTCAGCCTCCTGAGTAGCTGGAATTGTAGGTGCCCGCCATCATGCCCGGCTAATTTTTGTATTTTTAGTAGAGATGAGGTTTCACCATGTTGGCCAGGCTGGTCTCGAACTCCTAACCTCAGGTCATCTGTCCGCCTCAGCCTCCCAAAGTGCTGGGATTATAGGCATGAGCCGCCATGCCCTGCCCAAATAGGCTCTTTAGCTGACACTTCATAGACATTATAATTCTTTGTTCCTAAAGTGAATCTGGCCTGTTTCCTGTCAGCTTTTGGTTAATGGTTCAGTGTTACCTTATTATATAAACAGGTATCATGAAACTTAAAAATTGTTGATACTTCTGCCTCATCAAGACACTGCAAGTCATTTTGTCTCCCCATTTCTCCGTTTTCTTTTAATACAAGGATTTGGAATAGAATTGTATAGTACTTTCAAATCTGAGAGGTCCCTTTAAGATTACCTCTTACAGTCTCACCTCAGGTGGGAGAACACTGAGGTCCCAGATAGCAAATCTTGCTTCCTCAACTGGGATGATACCGCCGCTAAAGCGGCGGAAATGGATTCTTGGGAGGGCCAGAAAATCTTACATGTTGTCATGGTTCACGGCCTTCCAAAGCTCAACCTCACCCCTCCCTTCCTACAAGGAATAAAATCTTTTAAAAGTTTTCTTATTAGGAAGGTAATAATGAAAAAAAAACCAGTTTGAGGAACACTGATGTAAAATGACTTGACTCTGGGCAAGCTGGCCATTGGAGGGACTTGGATGAGAACTTGGCTCTTCTGGTCCTACAGCCAGCATTCTTTCTGCTGCCTCTGTTTAACTTCTGTTTATTTCTCTGGTCTTACTTTTTAAACATGTCTCATGTTTAAACCTGATTGGTATTTTTCAAACTGTAGATTGACAAGCATATTTTAATAAAATAGGATATAATTGAAAGTACCAAAAGGCAGAATGAGTCATTTTCAACAAAACATCTGTTTTAATTGTGTGTGTTCTGGGTAGTTTGTATTGTGAGTTGTAGCCAAAAAGGTTTCAAAAAGCTGACCTAGATGATCTTGATATATCTTGATTGTTTAATCATCTCTGACTCGGTGGTCATATGCCAGCTTCAGGACCAAACAGATTGGGTGACTTGTTCAAGGACAGGTAGTATGAGGGAAGACAGCCAGACCTCTAACTCTTGATTTCTAGATTAGTTTTCTACCCACCAGGAAAGCCTCACTAAATCACTGTTATTTAGCATAAGGTTTCGTGTTTTAAGAAACTTAAATTCTTTTGAAAGAACAATTGTGTTGCTTATTCTGTTTAATTATAATTCCATTTGGATTTATGTTATAGGACATGGGTGTGGAGGCAAAGAACCGTGAAGTACACAACAGCCACAGGTACTGAGCGGCTTCGTTGTTCTGTCTGATTCTGCTTCAGATCGTGAACTAAGAAAGGGAACTGTTTAATCCTTTAATATGTGCATGATAGAATTAGTTATAACTTTTGGATTTTCATGATGATTTTTTAGAAAGTGTTAAGTCATAGTTTTCACCTCTTTTATATCAAATCTCTCTTGATGTTGAGTCTAAAATACAGGGCGCAGCCAGGCACAGTGGCTCACGCCTGTCATCCCAGCACTTTGGGAGGCCGAGGCAGGCAGATCAGCTGTGGTCAGGAGTTCAAGACCAGCCTGGCCAACATGGTGAAACCCTGTCTCTATTAAAAACTACAAAAATTAGCTGGGCATGGTGGTGGTTGCCTGTAATCCCAGCTACTTGGGAAGCTGTGGCAGGAGAATCTCTTGAACCCAGGAGGGGGAGGTTGCAGTGAGCTGAGATCGCGCCACTCACTCCAGCCTGGGCGACAGAGTGAGACTCCGTCTCAAAAAAAAAAACTAAAAAATAAATAAAACATAAATGAAATACAGAGAGCAATAATGGAGAAGATTTTATATTCATGTTGTTCTGTCTGTTTGACCCTCTTAGTGTATTGGATTGGAAAATCCTAACTATGATGGTCAAAATCAGTGCTTTGAAAAAGCTATTTTAAGTAGCAAAACTCTTTTTTCCAAATAAAATTTAACATAGAATTCCCAACTACAAAACGTATAAAAGTGTAATAAAGTATAACTTCCAGTTGATTGGATATAACCCTCTAACCTACTCTGCTCTCCTCCCCTGCCCATACACATACATAGTCATCCAGCAGCCCCTGTGGCAAGTCTTGGGCTCTATGGAGCCCCATGGAAAGACACTTAAATGATGTGCAACCTTATTGTTTTTTAAAGAAATAACTTTATAATGTTGAGTCTATGGATTATATTGAAGAAATAACTTTATTATGAACTGTCAAAGAACATTTATTTCATATGTGATATTAGAAGTATATTTTATATATGTGTATATTAAAAGTACATTTTATAAATTAACTGGGCGTGGTGGCACACACCTGTAATCCCAGCTACTTGGGAGGCTGAGACAGGAGAATCGCTTGAACACAGTTGGTGGAGGTTGCAGTGAGCCAAGATCACGCCACTGCACTCCAGCCTGGGTGACAGAGGATTCCGTCTTGAGAAAAAAAAAAACGTTTCTATGCACAGTAGCTTGTCATTATGATGCCAATACCAGTTGGCTGGTATAAGAGTCACTAGTATTGCAAGAGAACCGCACACCCCTGTGTGCGTAGGGTTAGAGGCAGAGGAACAGAGTAGCTGAGAGCTCAAATTCTGGAGTGATGCAGAGCTAGGTTCAAATCCTGTATTTTTCCTTTAGCTCTGTAATTTTGGGGATAATAACAGCTTGAGCATTAGTTTCTTCATCTTTGAAATTGAGGTAACAATGGTAGTATCTATTTCATTAGGATTATTGTGAAAATTTAAGTCGATGTTGAGTCTTTAGCACAGGACCTGAGGCACAGAAAGTGGTTATTGAAGATTAGTTATTATTGGCCAGGCACAGTGGCTCACACCTGTAATCCCAGCACTTTGGGAGGCCAAAGCAGGTGGATCACCCGAGATCAGAAGTTCAAGACCAGCCTGGCCAATGTGGTGAAACCCCGCTCTACTAAAAATATAAAAATTAGCTGGGTGTGATGATGGATGCCTGTAATCTCAGCTACTTGGGAAGCTGAAACAGGAGAATTGCTTGAACCCAGGAGGCAGAGGTTGCAGTGAGCCGAGATCGCACCATCATACTCCAGCCTGGGTGACAAGAGCAAAACACTGTCTCAAAAATAAATAAATAAATAAAGAGTAGTTATGATTAACGATGATGATTTTTGACGCTATTATAATTTGATCCTTGGCAAAACAAAGCATCTTTTAATTTTAAGTAGTTCTGTATTTTAAGTTGAAAAAGCTGAGTAATTCATGTTCATGAGTATCTTTAATTTCAGTGAAAAGAAGTGCACTAATATTAAGGTGGTCATTTTGGGCTCAGTTTTGCTAGTTTTACCAAAAAGCTTGAACTTACCAGTTCGAGTCCCAATCAGCCAGTTAATATCATATTCTCATTCTCATTCTTTGTTCTCCAGTAACATTTCTGTGTGATTTTCATGGTGTTTTAAACAGGAAGAAACATTACCAAGGTCCTCATTGCAAACAGAGGAGAAATTGCCTGCAGGGTGATGCGCACAGCCAGAAAACTGGGTGTACAGTCCGTGGCGGTTTATAGTGAGGCTGACAGGAATTCCATGCATGTAGATATGGTATGTTGTTAAAAACTGGAAGCCACATCTTACAAGTGATCACATTTATTCATTTACTGTGTCAGTATTTTAGTTCTTTATGATGACAGTTGGTATTTGCTAATGTTAACAGGGTTGAAGTAGGTAAGTTCAGACCGCTCACTGATAATTCTTGGAACATTTTTCAAATACAGTGTCAGTTGAACTAAGTGGGGTGCTTAGTAGAACTGTTGATTTACAGGCAAGGTCTTTGTCTCCTTGAGGATTGGTTAAAACAGTTCACAGAATGTTACCGATCCACAGATCACACTTTGAGTAACTCACGACCGGAGTCCCTATATACAAGGAGAAACATCCAGGCTCTATTTTTAGCAACTGCTTCTTACTGGCTAAGTGATCTTAGCCAAGTCACTTCATGTTTCTGAGCCTTGCTTCATCTTTAAAGTTCTAACTAAAAAGACCCAACTCCCCTGAAGTTTGTAAATGTTATGAGTGAGTTATTACTAGCTTTTTTAAAAAATTTTTTTGACAGTCTCACTCTGTTGCCCAGGCTGGAGTGCAGTGGCTTGTGCTTGGCTCACTGCAACCCCCGCCTCCCAGGTTAAAGTGATTCTCATGCCTCAGCCTCCTGAGTAGCTGCATTACAGACACATGCCACCACGTCCAGCTAATTATTTGTATTTTTAGTAGACATGGAGTTTCACCGTGTTGGTCAAAATGGTCTCGAACTCCTGGCCTCAAGTGATCCACCTACCTCAGCTTCCCAAAGTGCTGGGATTAGGGGCATGAGCGGCCACGCCCAGCCTGTTGCTAGCTTTTATCCACTAGAAAGAACTGTAACCATGGATGAATTCAGCTGCTGGCCTTCATTGTGCCTGCAGCAAGACTCCAAGCACTAGCGTAAATCCGCGGTGAGCAGCCTCACCTGGGCTTTCATCACTGTACAGCTGCCCATGCGGCTCGCTGGCCACTTTTTTCCTCGTTCGGTGAAATGACTATTTCAAACCTGTTTTGGTTCATTCCAACCTCCGATTCTCCTCTACCCACCTATTTGCAGCAGATGATCTTGATTTCACAGGGAAAATAAAACTGAGCTTCCTACCACAGAATTGCTGACTTAGTTATGTCTGCATCCATCTTTTTGCATCAAAGGCCAGTGCTCTGGATCACTTCTCTTTTTGTCTTTTTAAGAATTTTCCCAAAATAAGAGAGTAAATTTTAAATCTCTTACCACGAAAAATAACAGGTAAGTGAGATGATGGCTAAGTTAATTAGCTTGATTCAATCATTACACATTGTATGCATGCGGCAAAACATCACATTGTACCCCATGAATGTATACAATTATGATTCGTCAGTTAACAATGTTAATAAAACGTAAAGCAGAATGAGACATTTCTGTGTCAAAAAAGAATCTTCATTTTTCAGTGATGTGTCTTCAG
Source organism: Cacajao melanocephalus (assembly GCA_963573385.1). Lineage (NCBI taxonomy): Eukaryota > Metazoa > Chordata > Mammalia > Primates > Pitheciidae > Cacajao > Cacajao melanocephalus. Next base: position 31,804 of record CAUYLG010034008.1, read on the forward strand.
CCACTCTCTACTAGACTAATAATGTGCGTGTCCCTAAATTTAGTGGAGTCTCCAGGCCTGAGCTGACTTGACCTCACAGCAGGATTTAGCACCCTAGTAAACTGCTCCCTTCTTTTAGAAGTAAATTCGTCTTATAGCTTTCCCAAGCTCTTGCCTTCGTGTCTTCTCTTAGTGCCCTTTCTCTGGACCTTACCCATCTACCAGACCCTTCTGTTGAAGTTCCTTGGGACTTGGTCCTTGACCCTCTTCTCAGTGTTGACTCTTGTTCTGGATCATTTCACATACTCCTATAGCTTTGAGAAAATCTCCCAGATTTCGATTTCAAGCCCAGACTTTCTTTTGAGCATGATACATATATATCCAACTGCCCATTCAACTTCTCCACTTTGATATTGTCACAGGTACCAAACTAATGTGACTGAAATTGAACTCATGACCTTTCATCTGTATTGAACCTGCATTTCTTAAAGACTTTCCTAACCCCGTAGAGGACAACACCATTGCTAATAAAAACAGTAATGGCAGAGATCTAGAAGTCTTTGAACATTTTTCTCTCTTCTTTCCCACTCTAGATCCTTTGCCCTCTCATCTAGTAAATAACCAAGTACCGTTAATTCTGTTTCCCAAACATTTCTATCCACTTCTTTCTGCTCCCTCCCACCTGTAACTCAGTCACAATCACCTTCCTTCCCCCCTCCCTCCCTCCTTCCTCCCTCCCTCCTTCTATCCTTCCTTCCCTCCCTCCCTTCCGTCCTCTCTCTCTTTCTCTCTCTCCTTTCTTTCTTTCCTTCCTTCCCTTTCCCTCCTTCCTTCCTTCCCTCCTTCCTTCCCTCCCTCCCTCCCTTTCTTTTTCTTTCTTGACACGGTCTCACCCTTTCGCCTAGGCTGGAGTGCAGTGGCACAATCCCACCTCACTGCAGCCTCAACCTTCCAGGCTCAAGTGATCCTCCCACCTCAGCCTCCTGAGTAGATGTGACTGCAGGCACTTGCTACAATGGCTGGCTAATGTTTTTGTATTTTTTGTTGAGATGATGTCTCACTATGTTGTCCCAAAGTGTTGGGGTTATGGGGATTATAGGCATGAGCCAGCATGCCCAGCCCCACTGTCACCTCTTGCTTGGCCAAATGCTACAGCCTTCTAAGTACCCTCTCTACCTCCACTCTTAACTATCCCCCGCCCCCAGCCAACAATCTTTAAGTTACTTCTTTGTTTAAATGCTTTAATTTTCTTTCTTTCTTTTTTTTTTTTTTAGGCAGAGTCTTGCTGTGTCGCCAGGCTGGGGTACAGTGGCACCATCTTGGCTCACTGTAACCTCCCAGATTCAAGTGATTCCCCTGCCTCAGCCTCCTGAGTAGCTGGGACTACAGGCATGTGCCAGCACGCCCAGCTAATTTTTTGTATTTTAGTAGAGACAGGGTTTCACCATGTTGGCTAGGATGGTCTCAATCTCCTGACCTTGTGATTCACCTGCCTCGGCCTCCCAAAGTGCTGGGATTACAGGTGTGAGCCACTGTGCCTGGCCAAATACTTTAAACTTTTATATGCTCTACCAGCTTATCAGTAATTTAAAAGGTGGATAATATTGAGTGTTGATGAAGGTGGTTAGAAATTGGTATATTGATGGAAATATGTATTGGTAAAACCATTTCAAGGCTGATTAACCAGAAGCTATTAAACTTGCATATCCTTCAGCCTTGCTCACATCCAGTTTTCTGCCGTTATAACCTAAGTGCACATTAAGAGATACATGATTAAATGAACTGTGATACCTCCATACTATGGAATATTTTCCAAATGTTATACAAAATGAGGTAGGCCTGTGTACTAGCAAGAAAAAGAGCTCCCAAGACATACTGTTAATGAAAAAAGCAGTTGCAGAAGATAGCTATATAGTATGATGCTGTTTCTATAAAAACAAGAACGAAAACTACGTGTGTTTATGCAAATCTGTATGAGTAGTTAGGAATGTGGATATGGAACAGTATGTCCCACGTTGATTGTAGTGATGTTCTATCTGGAAGGTGATTGTAATGGGGAGAGTACCGAAGGGCTACTCTGCATTTGTGTTATAATACACGTTCTTTAGAATGAGAAAAGATCTGTGTTTTGTGGAGGTAAAAGGAAAAAACAGGCTGGGTGCAGTGGCTCATCCCTGTAATCCCAGCACTTTGAGAGGCTGAGGCGGGCGGATCACCTGAGGTCAGGAGTTCGAGACCAGCCTGGCCAACGTGGTGGAACCCTGTCTCTACTAAAAATACATAAATTAGCTGGGCATGGTGGCACACGCCTGTAATCTCAGCTACAGCGGGGGGAGGTGGGGCGAGGCAGGAGAATTGCTTCAACCCGGGAGGTAAGAGGTTGCAGTGAGCTGAGATTGCGCCACTGCTCTCCAGCCTGGGGCGACAGAGCAAGACTCATCCCCCCCCCCCAAAAAAAAATTTAAAATGGTCTCTTTGCGTGCTCCCTTAGGAGAAAGCCCAGATCTTGTAACCTCTCACAGGCCCTTTGAAATCTGTGCCCAGCTTTCTGTCCAGCATCCTCTCTGCCCCTGGACCCCTTGCTTACTGTGTTCCAGCCACACAAGCCACCTTCAGTTGCTAAGATGGACCAGGTTTCTTCCTACCTTTATGTAGATTGTTTTCTCTGCCTGAGAGGCTCACCTGCTCCATTCCTGTTCCCAACTCCACATTCTGATGTTTGCCAGGCAAAGTCGTGGTCATCCTTGAGGAGCCTCCTCTGACTTCCCTCCTAGGCGTTTCCTGACCACCTTCAGACCAGATCAGGCCTTCCTCCTGCAGCCTTTATGCGCTTGGTTTTCCCTTCATGACATTCATCACAGTTGTCATTAAAAGTGTTTAATGTCTGTCTCTCCCCCTAGTCAGGGACATTTGTCTTGTTCACTATGGTACAGGCAGCTCCCACCTGAAAGAGTGGCACGTGGTAGGCCTTCAGTAAGTATTGGGATGAATGAATGATGTGCTTTATTTGGTCTACTTCAAGGGATGCTATGATTATGTGAAAATTTTAAAGAATAGTATAAAATAATTCACTAATGTATGAAAACATTATCATACTCTGGTAATTATATACAGTTTAATCAACCTTGTAAGGTTTTTTCTTCCTTTGTACACCTGTCACTTATTTTGTTTCTATTATTAAATATAAATTTTTGGCATTAAATACTTTAAAGGTTATAATTGTTTGAATAATAATATCATGACTAATCCCTGTTGCTTTCTATCCTGAGACACTGTACTTCCACACCAGTGTGTGGCTTATGCATGAAAACCAAGTTCTGTTACTCTCTTCATGCAAAAGATTCTAAGACTGGCTTATTTTTATAATATAGACATACACTGATACTTCAATTTTGGAATTCTTGCACTGTTCTTGAGAGGCTGGCATTTTTATTTATAATAATAAAATGACCCCCCCCCCAGTCGTTCTGTATAGTGTCTGAGTGTGTACTAGCCACAGTCTTTTAAGCATGTGTTGTTTCTTAAACAGGCAGATGAAGCGTATTCCATCGGCCCTGCCCCCTCCGAGCAGAGCTACCTTTCTATGGAGAAAATCATTCAAGTGGCGAAGACCTCCGCTGCACAGGTAAGGGTTGTGAAGAGATTGGCAGAGCTAAAGGAGTAATGTTTTGTGCAGTTGATGCAAAGTTACTTACAGAAATTTTCTAATTTTAGCCCTTCCCAAGATCTTTACATTTGATTATTAGATTATCATTGTAAACTAGGCATGTCCCATCTCATTTCTCAGCCAGTCTGCCTTTTTACTGAATCCTGTGGACTTTAGATCTTTCGAGAAGTAGGTGGAGAGAGGGTCTAAATTCTAAGTTCAAATTAGGAGAGAATTCAGCTCTCTGTCCTCAAAACTACATGCTCAAGTCCTTTGGGAGAAATAGATAGGTAGAGCTCTAAATTACAAGGTAAAATATAAGCAAGCAAGAAAGATTTTTCCTTCCCAACTTCCCAGTCTCCTTCTAGGGCCACGTAAGGAGCTTAAGGGAGACGGTTCAGGCAGATGGAATTGCCAGGACTCTGAGATGAACACAAGCTCACCGGTCAAGGGAGAAAAGTGCTCAGTGCGGCTGGAGCGAAGGCAGTGAGGGGCTGTGTCACTCAGGTATGGTCAGTAAAACTAGAATTCCGTTTGACGTTTCAGCAGAAGGAGCTTAGTTTAGGAATTAGTTCCGCCAGTGTGAGAGCGCTGAAGCGGGGGTGGGATGTTGACATTACCCCATAATAATAAAAGAAATTGACAACCACCCTTTGGGTTGGAGGAGAGCCTGACGGAGGGACCTTCTGCAGCTGTCGTCAGATCTGTGGAGGGGCCTCCCTGGCTGCAGGGGGTTAATGAGGCTGGTTCTCCGAGTTCCAAAAGAACCTGAAGATGAGCCAGCGGCCACTGCCCTGGGTGAGGAAAGCTTCCTCGTTTGTGTTTCCCTACAGCGACCCCTACTGGCGAAACCTAACAGGAAGCCCACTGGCAAAGAGGCAGAGCCCCTTCGCAAGGCACCAGCTGGAAGGTTGGCTTTGCAGCTGGGAGAACCAGCTGACAGGAAGAAAGTGGTAGGAGACGATGGGGCAGAAGGAGGCAGAGGGAGGTAGGTCTAGCGTCATTTACAACATTGTAGGTCTTTGTTTTTCTGAAACAGGGTCTTTGCTGTGTTGCCCAGGCTGGAGTGCAGTGGCACCATCATGGCTCACTGCAGCCTCCAACTCCCGGGCTCAGGTGATCCTCCCACCTCAGCCTCCCAAGTAGTTGGGACCACAGGCGCACGTCACCATGCCTGGCTAATTTTCTATTTTTTGTAGAGATGGGGTTTTTCCGTGTTGCCCAGGCTGGTCTTGAACTCCTGGGCTCAAGTGATCTGCCTGCCTCAGCCTCCCAAAGTGAGAACATTATAGGTCTTGATGAGGAGTTTGTGTTTCATTCTAAGTAGCCATTGTGAGATTTTTTTAAAGCTGAGGAGTAAAGCAATCTGCTTTACTTTTTAATGAAATCACTGTGGCTTCTGGGCGGGGAAATGGATGATTGGAGTGGGGCAAAGGTAGGGACAACAACAATGAAAGAACGCAAAACAATTACAAGTAAATAGCCATAGTGTTACCTGTCACCCTCACCTGAATTCCTGCTCCTTAGAAATTTTCTTATCTCCTCTAGCACACTGATCGTTCAGCATTTGATTTCCTGTTCTAGTCATGTTTATACTTAATTAGTGCTTTGTTTACAAGTTTAATATAGAGGTTGGCTCCTCCTTTGTGGTCTCCTAAGGGAAGAACTCACATCTTACACCGTTTTTTAGCATACCTCCTAGCAACCCAGTGAGCTTGTACACATTCCTCAATTTGTTTTTGTTTTTTGAGACAGGGCCTCACTTATCCAGGCTGGAGCGCAGCAGTGAGGGTTCAAGCAACCCTCCTGCCTCCGCTTCCCAAGTAGCTAGAACTACAGGCTTGCATCACCATGCCCAGCTGATTTTTTAAATTTTTGTAGAGATGGAGTCTCCCTGTGTTGCCCAGGCTGGTCTCAAACTCCTGGCCTCAAGTGATCCTCCTACCTCAGCCTCCCAAAGTGTTGAGATTACAAGTGTAACCCACTGCACCCAGCCAAGTCTTTAATTCAAATTAGTGAGTATGTATAGTTGTTTTGTATTGATGTGTACCCAAATCAGTATTCTCTTCTTCAGAATCAGAGTTCCTAAACTGAATAGGTATTAATTTATACAAACACGTATTTAAAATATGCTTGTTTATAAAGCTTTTTTGGTTATAGCTTGAAGTAAAAGGTCCCTAGGAAGCTAAGGAGATGATAATACATGGACATATATATATATATACACACACACACATATATATATCACCTGTCCTTAGGAATTCAGGCACTTTAACAAAAATATCACTTTATGTGTTTATCATGTGTTTAAGCATAAATGCCATGGTATTATTACCTTCATCTTATGGGCATCAAATCTAATGCACACAAGGTGGCATGATGTTATTCCGAATCATCAAAATCTTGCTACTCAAAGTGTGGTCTACAGACCAGCACATTTGGCATTCCTCGTGAGCTCATTAGAAATGCAGACTTTTGAGCTGGGCACAGTGGCTCCCATCTGTAATCCCAGCTACTCGGAAGGCTGAGGCAGGAGGGTTGCTTGAACCCAGGAGTTTGAGGCCAGCCTGTAGAAGACAGCAAGACCCCATCTCTAAATAAAAAACAATACAGCCTTTAAGTCCTACCCTAAACCCACTATAATTTGCATTTGATGCAAAATTTGCATTTGTAGCAAGATCCCCTGGTGGTTTGAGATCAAAACTTGTCTAATCATTGAAAGAGAAAGGATGAAACGAGTATTCTGTCTCCCAGCCCCTTTCCCTGTTCACTGGACCGGGCTGAGCGGACTTTCTTGTCCTGCGTTTTGGAAAAAGGGAAGTTGCTGTTTAATTGGAAATGTTGATTGATTAAAAATTGCTTCTCATAGGCCAGTGAGCTTCCTTTTTATTTAATTATTGCTTTCTCTTCTAAGCTGCCTCCTTCTCAAGAGTTGAAAATCCACTGTCTTTTTAATGGCCATTTTTCGGAGACCATTTTTTATTTAAGTAATAACCCTCTAGCAAATGTGTGATATGCTAATTCCAGGGACTTTATCAAGTTTGTACCTGTTTAAAATAGGGTCATGTTAGGTGCAACAATAGCACAAACAATGAGAAAGGAATACTATTTATTTTGAAGTATATTTCAAAGAATATTTGAAAAGAATAAAATATTTTTAGACAGTATTTTTAAAAGAGTAAAATATTTTCAAAAACTATTCATTTTGCCTGGATAGTCAAGATTCGAGGTGGCTTAGAAAAATGAGTGGTGAAAACAAGGGTAAAAGAGCAAAAGCCAAGTAACAAGAGTGAATAATGTAATTAAATCAGAAAATTTAGGCTAAGTAAAGCTATTAGCTGTTTGCGGCAGTCCTGATGAGAAAGGAAATTTGGTAGGTTATAATTTACAAAGTTCTTCTCTAATAGAAAGATGCTTGCCAATTAAGAGAGCAAACCTTGCTTTAAGGTTGACTTTAAAGAAATGTATTGGCCATCTAACAAAGGACATTGAATAACCCTTGTATGATGATTTGAAAGAAGTTTTCTAAAACTGTAGAATTGTTCTTAATGTGGCCATTTTGACATAAGCACTTTTAAATAAATTAAAGTAAAATTGACACGTGAGCTAAATTTCTGGTGATGCCTGGTGGTATGCCTTTATTGAGAAACTCAAGAAGATGTAAATATTTTTTAGGCTAGCTTTTTTTTTTTTTTTTTTAAGATGATATCTCACTCTGTCTCCCAGGCTGGAGTGCAGTGGTATGATCATGGCTCACTGCAGCCTTGAACTCCTGGGCTGAAGTGATCCTGCCACCTCAGGCTCCCAGGTAGCTGTGATGGGACCATAGGCGTGCATCACTATGCCCAGCTAATTTTTTGTTTGTTTGTTTTTGAAACAAAGTCTCACTATGTTGTCCAGGCTGGTTTCAAACTTCTGGGCTTAAGTGATCCTTCCCTCTTGGCTTCCCGGTGTGTTGGGGTTACAAACGTGAGCCATGGCTCTGGCCACACTAGTTCTCTCATTTGGGAAAGAGGTCATAGTTAACCCTGTTTGCAGATTAGAACCACCTGAGCTTTTTAAGAGACCGTTGTACTGCTTTGGGGAAGAGGCCTGTGGTAACTGGAAAGGAGCATAAAGAGGTCTCTGGAACGCTAGTGATGTTCTGATTCTTAAGCCGAGCACTGGCTGCACAGATGTATTCAGTTTAAAAAAACAATGGACATAAGGGCTGTACGCTTAGGACAAATGCCCTTTTCTATAGTATGTTATACTTTAGTCCCCTCAGGTATCTGAAGTAGCTCCTGAGCATGAATGTTTTGTAAAAGTGCTCCATTTTTTTTTTTCATGTGCTACCAAGAATTATGAACTTTATTACAGGAACTTGAAAATCACTGACAAGTAACTTAAATGCGTATAGCAAGTCATTTACTAATTACAATTACTCTGTAGTTGACCAAAAGGAAACCCATATGTCTTAAGTATCACAGATGCCCAGTCCAGCCCATGCTGAAGTCCAGTGGGAGTGGGAGTGGGCAGATGAGCAGAAAGAACACTTGGGGGCATAGGCAGGTGAATATGATTTTATTCTTCAGCAGCTCTTATTAGCAACTTACTTATACTAGCTCTCTCACACTGTGCACCTTTATCTAAGCTGTCTGCTCTGGCTCTGTGGCTTCTGCCACCCACATGCCTGCAGCCACACGGCAGGCTCTCCCCTGCCTTCAGGGTCAGCAGCTTAACTCTTTCCCTCTTTGGGCATGAGCAAGCCAAGCTGTGTCCTGGCTCCCACCTGTCTGGCTACAAGATGGACGACTTTGGCTCTTTCTCTCAGGCACCAGTGCTGCTACCATGTCAAGCCATGTTAAGCCAAGCTGAGCCCCAAGAGCCCCTGTACAGTGTTAGCAGAGCAATTATGCATTTTACAGACAATAATGGCATAGAGCCAAGTATGAGCTTATACAAACAGGTTATATAACAAGTGGAGCATGTGCCTGTGCCCTAAACTTGCCGAGTCATGCAGGCCTGGATGTCCGCGTCAGCCTGTTTCTTGACCAAAGCACATCATGTACCTTACACTTGATAATAAGAATTTAAAGACTGTGACTTGTCTCCTTCACTGTGGAAAAGACACTTCTCGTGTTTGCTTGAAGGCAGAGCCAGTTTTTGTCTGCTTAGGGGTAGAACCAGCAACAACTTTGCTTGTGCTTTTGAACAAGTTACAGAGCAAAGTGAATACAGACTAAAAGGTTGGAAGAAATTATCTTGGCAGAGATTTAAGGAGGAAAAGAGACACCAGTTTTCTGTGTTTACTAATAAAGGCATGTTAGTACTGTAAGTTGAAAAATACCAACAGGTTTGCAATCCTATGACCCACTAGGGTGAAGTGGCAGCTCAATACATACCTGAAGCAAGGGAATTAGCCCACTGGTAATAGTGGTGCTGTTTTCTATTTTAACCCATTCAGATGCTCAAGAACATCATGGTTTAGATATATTAAATTGTTCTTCCTAAGAGAAAGTAGTTAAACTTCTTAAGGTTGTTCTCAGAATGTCTGACTGAATTTTATTTTCCCAAGGAGATAGCTCCTTTTGATTTTACTTATTGATACGGTTTCACTGTGTCCCCACCCAAATCTCATCTTGAATTTTAACTCCCACAATTCCCACGTGTCGTGGGAGGAACCCGGTAGGAGGATTGAATTATGGGGGCAGGTCTTTCCTGCGCTGTTCTCTTGGTAGTGACTGAGTTCCATGAGGTCTGGTGGTTTTAGAAATGGGAGTTTCCTTGCACAAGCTCTCTCGTTGCCTGCTGCCGTCCATGTAAGTCATGGCTTGCTCCTCCTTGGCTTCCACCATGATTGTGAGTTCTCACCAGCCATGTGGAACTGTGAGTCCAATAAAGCTCTTTGTTTCATAAGTTGCCCAGTCTCGGTATGTCTTTATCAGTAGCATGAAAACAGACTAATACAGAAAATTGGTTCCAGTAGAGTGGGGCACTGCTGAAAAGATACTTAAAAGTGTGGCCATTACTTTGGAACTGGGTAACAGACAGAGGTTGGAACAGTTTGGAGGGCTCAGAAGACAGGAAAATGTGGGAAAGTTTGGAACTTCCTAGAGACTTGCTGAATGGCTTTGCCCGAAATGCCCATAGCAATGTGGACAGTGAAGTCCAGGCTGTGGTCTCAGATGGAGATGAGCAACTTGTTGGAAACTGGAGCAAAGGTGACTCTTGTTATGTTTTAGTAAAGAGACTGGTGGCATTTTGTCCCTGCCCTAGAGATTTTTGGAAGTTCAAACCTGAGACAGATGATTTAAGGTATCTGGTGGAAGAAATTTCCAAGCAACAAAGCATTTGGGAGATGACTTGGGTGCTATTAAAGGCATTCAGTTTTATAAGGGAAGCAGAGGATAAAAGTTCAAAAAATTTGCAGCCTGACAATGTGATAGAAAAGAAAATCCCATTTTCTGAGGAGAAATTCATAAGTAACAAGGAGCGAAATGTTAATCCCCAAGACAATGTGGAAAATGTCTCCAGGGCATGTCAGAGGTCTTCATGGCAGCCCCTCCCATCACAGGCCCAGAGGCCCAGGAGGGAAGAAATGGTTGCGTGGGCCGAGCTGGGGTCCCCGTGCTGTGTGCAGTCCAGGGATTTGGTGCCCTGAGTCTCAGCCGCTCCAGCCATGACTAAAGGTGCCAAGGTACTGCTTGGGCTGTTGCTTCAGAGGGTGGAAGCCCCAAGCCTTGGCAGCTTCCAGAGGGTATGGAGCCTGGGGGTGCACAGAAGTCAAGGATTGAGGTGTGGGAATCTCTACCTAGATTTCAGAGGATGTATGGAAACACCTGCATGTCCAGGCAAAAATTTGCTGCAGGGGCAGGGCCCTTATGAAGAACCTCTGCTAGGGCAGTGCAGAAGGGAAATGGGGGGTCAGAGTCCCCACACAGAGTTCCTACTGGGGGACTGCCAAGTGGCGCTGTGAGAAGGCCACCATCCTCCAAACCCCAGAATGGTAGATCCACTGATAGCTTGCACTGTGTACTTGGAAAAGCCGCACTCAACACTAGCCTGTGAAAGCAGCCAGAAGGGAGGCTGTACCTGCAAAGCCACAGGAGTGGAGCCGCCCAAGACTATGGGAACCCACCTTTTGCATCAGCACGACCCAGATGCGAGACCTGGAATCAAAGGAGATCATTTTGGAGCTTTAAGATTTGACTGCCCTGCTGGATTTCAGACTTGCATGGGGCCTGTAGCCCTTTTGTTTTGGCCAGTTACTCCCGTTTGGAATGGCTATATTTCCTCAGTGCCTGTACCCACATTGTATCTAGGAAGGAACTAGCTTGCTTTTGATTTTACAGGCTCATAGGCAGAAGGGACTTGCCTTGTCTCAGATGAGACCTTGGACTGTGGACTTTTGTGTTAATGCTAAAATGAGTTAAGACTTTGGGGAACTGTTGGTAAGGCATGATTGCTTTTGCACTGTGAGGACATGAGGTTTGGGAGGGACCAGTAGCAGAATGATATGGTTTGGCTCTGGGTCCCCACGCACATCTCATCTTCAGTTGTAACTCTCACAGTTCCCACATATCTTAATGGGAGGAACCCAGTGGGAGATGATATAATTATGGGGACAGGTCTTTCCTGCACTGTTCTCATGGTAGTGAATGAGTCTCATGAAATCTGATGGTTTTAAACATGGGAGTTTCCCTGCACAAGTTTTCTTTTTGCCTGCCACCATTAAACGTGAATTGCTCCTCCCTGCCTTCCACCATGATTGTGAGGCCTCCCCAGCCATGGGGAACTGTGAATCCAATAAACCTCTTTCTTTTGTAAATTGCCCAGTCTCAGCTATGTCTTTATCACCAGCATGAAAACAGACTAATACAGTTATGAAAGGAGAACATTTATCTAGTACACCAAAACGTTCCATTGAATTCAGTATCTGTTTTTTTAATCCATATTTTTTCTTTTTAAATTTTTTTTCCATTTTTTATTTTTTTTTTAAATTTATTTATTTAACTTTAGGTGCATACTATATCTGGCATTTCTCCCCATGTTATCCCCCCGCCCCGACCTTCCGCTGTCTCTCCCCTACCCGCCCCAGCTGCCCCCAGTGTGTGATGCTTCTCTCTCTGAGTCCACTTGTTCTCATTGTTCCAACACCCACCTATGAGTGAGAACATGCAGTGTTTGGCTTTCTGTTCTTGTGTCAGTTTGCTGAGAATGATGGTTTCCAGATTCAAGCCCCTACAAAGGACACGAACTCATCGTTTTTTATGGCTGCGTAGTATTCCATGGTGTATATGTACCACATTTTCTTTGTCTAGTCTATCGTTGATGGGCATTTGGGTTGGTTCCAGGTCTTTGCTATTGCACACAGGGCTGCAGTGAACATACGTGCGCATGTATCTTTATAGTAGAATGATTTATAGTTCCTTGGGTATATGCCCAGTAATGGGATTGCTAGGTCAAATGGAATTTTTATTTCTAGGTCCTTGAGGAATCGCCACACTGTCTTCCACAAGGGTTGAACTAATTTACACTCCCACCAACTGTGTAAGAGTGTTCTTATTTCTCCACATCCTCTCCAGCATCTTATCTCTGGATTTTTTAATGATCACCATTCTAACTGGCCTGAGCTGGTATCTCAATGTGGTTTTGATTTGCATTTCTCTAATGACCAGTGATGAGCATTTTTTCATGTTTGTTGGCCTCATAAATGTCTTCTTTTGAAAAGTGTCTGTTTGTATCCTTTGCCCGCTTTTGAATGGGGTTGTTTGTTTTTTTCTTGTATATCTGTTTTAGTTCTTTGTAGATTCTGGTTTTTAGCCCTTTGTCAGATGGGTAGATTGCAAAAATTTTTTCCCATTCTGTTGGTTGCCAATTCACTCTAATGGTGGTTTCTTTTGCTGTACAGAAGCTCTGAATTTTAATTAGATCCCGTTTGTCTATCTTGGCTTTTATTGCCATTGCTTTTGGTGTTTTAGTCATGAAGTCCTTGCCTATGCCTATGTCCTGGGTGGTTTTGCCTACGTTTTCTTCTAGTGTTTTTATGGTGTTAGGTTTTATGTTTAAATCTTTAATCCATCTGGAGTTAATTTTAGTGTAAGGTGACAGGTAGGGGTCCAGTTTCTGCTTTCTGCACATTGCTAGCCAGTTTTCCCAACACCAT